>NW_021024814.1:130840-179423 GCF_004153795.1 Camellia sinensis
TTTGATGTCTAAGGTCCCTAAACATATCACAGAGAAATTTGACCTTACCAAATCAAAACTCATCTCTCTCTCTCTCTCTCTCTCTAAACTTCTCGATTCTCAGACTCCGACATCCATTTGTACCTCCGCGCTTGAACTCCTCCGATCAAAGACTCCGACATCTTCGTCCTCGTCCTCGTCCTCGTCGGCTCCATGTGAAGAAGACAATTCGAGGATCGATTCGGTATCTGAGACAACCGGTGATGATGATGATGATTCAACGTTGATGCTGAAGATACCCAAGATATTGACGACGTGACTGTCATTTCTCTGAGCTTGGTTTTCCATCTCCATATTCCAAACCCGGACATCCTCCGAAAAATCAATTTACTAACATTCACATACACACCAGAAAATTTACACACAGTTCTAGGCACAACAAGAAAGAAAGATGGACATTGTTCCAAGGCCGAACAGCGTTATGCAACTCCTGGAGCACAACGGAGAAGAATGTGATTTTCACATCACTGGGACCGATCTTCGAATCAGTGAAAGCGAAGGTCCAGATAGCTCGGATCTGATTTGATCTTAAGAGTCTTCCTGGAATTACAAACTCAAAAGATTCTGTGGAGTGCCAGCCTCCCATATCAGATGCTTCACATCTCTGGCACCAGTAAAGATTGAATGGTAACTCAATCAGTTACAAGCCATAGAAAGTTGTTTCTAAACATAAACCAATTAATTAATATTAAAGGAAAATAAAACTCAAATCTATATGGATGGGAATCAGAACAAGAAATATTGTTTTATGAAAAATCTTTCTCTGAATTTTTATGCATAATTAACCATTCCTTCATACGGATGACTCACATTACAAATCTTTCTCTGAAGTTTTTTTACTAGTGTGTTTGAAAACTTCTCAAAGTGGTTGGGAGTCTCCCAGTGAGATTTTTCTGTCTTTGAGTTTTGTCTTGGTATAATATCTTTATCTAATTGTTTTGTTTCAAGAGGAGTTAATTTACTTTTTGTGGCAGTTTTGAGACAAGATTTGAGTTTGGTGGGTTATGTTTTATGACAAGATGGATGGATTTTTCATTTTAGCAGATCTGGAATCAAAATTTTACAAATTGTAGTCTCTTACTTAAACACGGTTTGTTAGTTTTTTTTTGAATGAGAAATTGAATTAATGCTTCATTTGTTATTTGAATGAGAGTTATTATTTTATATGTTAGTTTTTTTTAATGTGAAATTGAATTAATGCTTCATTTGTTATTTGAATGGAGTTATTATTTTATATGTTAGTTTTATTACAGATATTTGAATGGGAGTTAATATTTTGTATGTTAGTTTTATTACAGGTATTTTTTTATTAATTGAATGAGAAACTAAATTCAATATTTTTTACAGGTATTTTTTTTTAATTTAATCAAATAAAATTAGCATAATATCCCAAAAAAAAAAAAAAAAGGAAGATATGACGGCGTTTCCACAAACGCCTCCTAATCCCTCAACAGTAACGGTAATTTTTTTTAAAACAGATACGACGGCGTTTCAAAAACGTCGCTAAACATTGTTGGTGACGTCAGCGTGTGTGTGGTGGGACATTTTAAAACGCCGCCTGTACTAATATCACGACGTTTTTAAAACGTCGCAAAGCTACAGCGACGGCCGCAGCTTCGACGTTTGGTACTAAACGCCACAAAAGGAATTAGGGGCGTTTTTGATACATATGGCGCTAAAAGTGCGATTTCCAGCAGTGAAGCCAAAATGACAGCGATCTTTTATATTTATTTATATGTGAGGAAAGCTTATTTTGTCATTTATTTATGCATTATTGCATATTTTTATTGTTAACTTGCTTTCTCATACATTGTGTTTGACTATTAACTTGGCGTCTTCTATCTACGCCACACGAATGAACCAGAAGATAATAAAGTGGAGGTTTAGGTATCGTTTATTAATTATATATTTTAATTAAATTATTAAAAAGTGATTATAAATTATTATATTATTCTTTTTATATTTTTACATATCTTATAATAAAAAGTAAAAAATCATTGAAATAATTTATTCACAAAATGAAGCCTTAATGTATTGTGTAATATATTATCGTTTAATAATTTAAATCAGTTGATTTTTTGGAAGATCCGAAGTGCTATGGGCTCACAGTGACCTGAACTGGACCTCTGTGGCATTGCCCCAATGTGATAGTGCTCTTCACTAGTTTATGTCCTGACTTACAAATATATTTCTGATGGACTTTCATATAGTTTTGGATTAAACTGCGAATCATAATTCTGTTAACTGTAACATAAAAATGACAATTGTACCATCATTTAAATATTTAACTTTCAGTAGTCATTTTTTCCCTAATTATTTTCTCCACTTGGTGTTCTATCGATCGAAATTTGGAGAAAATATAAGGGTCCCAAAAGTGAATTGATTTCGAGTAATACAGCCAAGATCACTACAGAGGTTTGGTAATGTTGAAATCTCGTCAGTGGTGATTACAATCTCTAAAATATTGAAGGGAAAATGTAAAATTTTTATGGTTATTTTTTATTTAGGTTTTGCATGTGTTGTGTGGATGGTTATTAATTCGGATAGTAGGATCTTACGATGTTACGATTTCAGTTGGATTAAACGCTTCGAATCATACTAGAATCTTCAATTTAGTACGATCTTAAAGTAACTATGATCCTATTCATAAAATTGTGTAAAATCACACATGTATGTATATGTGTATGTGTACGATCTCGATTCCATTACGATCTCGATGCTATACATTTTATTATTATAATTTATTTCTTATATATATGTATGTATATGTGTATATATTTCTTATATATATGTATGTATATGTGTATATATATATATAAATTTGACTATAAACTCTTTTTTCAAGCGTCCTTTGTAATTTATGTTAACTTAAAAAATGCATTATATCAAATTTATTATTTTTCTTTAATTTTTTTAATATTACGTAACATATATTATTTATTATCGATAATTTTTTATTTTATTTTACATTAACAGTAGAATCTTATAATTCTTGATCCGATTCTATAATCTGATCTATAAATCCCTTCCAACGATCTCACGTAATATCCTGATTTTAATAACCCCGGCTCTGTGTAACTACTTTATAGTTATATGCATTGCTTGCATCTATTGTTACAATTTTTGAGTGCTTGCATCTAGGGAAATCTTTTGTCATTTATTATCACTAGTAGTTAGATTGCGATCCTGTTAGCAAAAAATCTGGTATGGGCCAAATCGATAGGGGTGATTTGACAGAGAAGCCAAACTTTTACCAACAACAACAAATCAAACAATTGTGGTTTGAACATTCTATGCCTTGACAGATTCAAGGACTTCTTTGGAGGCTGTAATACAAAGAAATAAGAAGGAATAAACTGAAAATCAATTGTTGAACAAACAAACTTGGAATTTAATCAGTAAAATTAAACTTCCAGTTCAATGTACATGACAATCGACAGAGAATTCTTAGTTACAGAAACTGAACTACAGATAGACTACTCCTAAGTAAGAACTAACTAAGTTAAGTTAATCCTAATGCTATAAGGGTTGTAAATTTGTTTTGAAGATCCTTTCTAACTTCGAATTCCTAGCTTTTATATTGCTGGTCTTCAAACTCCCCTGCTGCTCTGCTGCCATGTGTCCCATCACATAGCCAACTACTTCCACTTCAATGCCCATGATCTCTGTAACTGCCAGTAACTGCTTCTCTGTTGCAGCTTTTCTCCTTCTAGGAAACATGACACGTATCCTGTATGCCTTGCATGCTAACTTTATGGCTTGACGCCTGGGCCATGTTTGGCCACGTTCCACTTCATTACTAGACGAATCGATAGGAAAACTGCAACTGCCACGTCTGTCTCTTTGACTATTTCCTTTCTGTCACTGGCTTTGTATTCTAGGTTTCATTTCACTCGCTTTTCACTTGTAAGCTTGTGGAAACTCGTAGTCTTTAAACCTAGCATCCGCTGGACCAATTCTCTGCATTTGTTACATACAATAGATAGAGAATATACAATTTTTTGTGTCAACAATGCCCCTCTCGTTCAAGACAAAAAGGAGTTTTTGCCTTAAATGATTATTTAAAAGAAATAAAGTTGGACATTTAAATATTTGGGCTGTTTATCTATAATTTGTAATAAGGCCCAAATGCTAAAAATTAATCCAACATAATTTCCAAGAACTTCGAGTAAGCCCAACTGATCAAACTATCAAATACAGCCCAAACTTTAAAACTGTTTCAAAAAAGGGCCCACTGCAAGCTATTTGAATGCCATAATTCAAATCATCATTCTACTATTCTCTATCTTTCTCTGCCATTCGCTTCTTCAAACCTCTGACTTCGAAAAGCCCTTCTGCTCACACTCTCTAATGGCGCCCAAACGAGATCAGGTCAAAGGAAAGAATCAAACTGAGTCATCACCTGTCCAACGTTTTCCAATCAATTTTCAGCAGCTACTGTGTGAAAACATCTTTAATAGCTGTATTATCCTACGCCATGGCAACTCTGCATAAGGAGAACTGGGCCCAACTTTCAGTGTAATCATTCATGATGAGCTTACCATGTACTAACCTATTGCAGACACTGAAACATTACTCTTCAACAAAGCAGAGTTGTTATGGAAACATTGGGATTCCAGCCCTAATCCTCTACGCACATGGCAAAAACCTAATCCATACTGGAAATGATGGGTCCAACGAATGATGATATACGACATTGGTCTCTAGAGAGCTTTAGGTATTTACGATGTCATCAGGTTATCAACTTTCTCTCTAGATATGGATAAATGGGCCATTGGTGCTGCTACATGTTTTTGGTCTTCATCATGTATTTCCCTCATTCTAAAATGTGGTATGATGTCACCTACTATTCTTGATGTTGTCCATTTGACTAGCCTCCCTTTTTCTGGTCAACATATCAGTGCCCTTTTAACCCCAAAGACACCTATTAAGTTGGACACTAACCTCTGTTATGGGAAATTTCAAAAAAAGTACCCAAAATTTGGCCTTGAACCCACAAATGAAGAAAGAACAACTTTTTAGTTACTATGGCTTTCCTAACATTTTCTTTGTGTTCCTTGTTTGAAAATCACTAAAGAATACCTAGCATTAGCCACTTGCCCCCTTTTTACTAGGCACCTTATACAGAGGTCTCTTTTCTCTAGTGGATAAAGAAATCGATTGTAATGGTGGTGGTCCCTTCTGGATTTTCCAAGCCTGGTTTTATGCTTATTTTCCTAAAATCAGACCTACCACTCAGACTCCATTTCTCCCCACATGCCAAAGCTATGCTGAATTTTTTCTTTCCTTTAGACCAGCCACCTCTAATTCTTTCACTAAGGTGTTCACTTTTCTTTATGAACTACCTATAGATAGAGATCCTCAACTTTTCATCCCTTTTCACCAACTCCACTATACCTCATCTAGACTCACCTATGTCCATGATGATCCTTCTGTATTGGGTGATGAGTTGAGACAACAACAAAAGCATTTTTGGGCTTAGATCCTTACTCCAAGATTTATTTTAGTTGGAGTGTCCCTTTCAACTAACAAAATTTCTAAATGCAGTTTTGAAAGCTATGACCCCTGTCAATGGGCTAGGCAAGTGGGCCTCTATCAAACTGTTCCTTGCCCATGTTTTCATCCCACTATTCATGAGCAAGCTGGAGCTAGAATTCAATTCAAAAATCAAACAGATGTGGAGGCCCTTCTAGCCCACAATCAAGAACTACTTGATCAATTCAGCTTCTACAACTGCAAAGTCACACCCTTTCTCTCTACAAGATTCAGAGACTAGTGGCTTCTTATGAGTGCAGTAATCTTTAATAAAGAAACTCAAATATGCCTCTGGAATGTGCGTCCTGACAACAAAAAAGGAGTGACCATGAGCATTGGTAAACAACTATCTTCTTCTTACTTTATATTTCTTGTTAAAATTTCTTTTTTTGGGTGTATAACAGGATATATCTTTTCTATATATATGTAGCTGAGTCCCCAGTCAAAGCCATTCCTTTGGCTACAGAAATGCCTACTCCCACTATCCAAAAAAGAAAGCATGAGGGTAATCCCTTGAACACCACCAATGCTGAAGGTTTCACACCTTACAAACCAGGTGTGGAGGCTAAACAAAGGGTTCAAATTAGAGAAATGGAACTTCAAAAATTCTTTGCATCTCAATCACAACCAGAAGGTGGTATTTCTCAACCAACATTGGAAGGAGGTGTAACACATGAGAGGAGATCTAAAAGAAGACAAGAGGAACTAGTTCCCCCACCATCTCCGGCTGCACCAACTTCTTCCTCTTCAAGTGGTGCAGCACTTGTAAGGAGACCTAAAAGAAAACAAGAACAACCAGCTCCTTTATAAGCTCCTGCTGCACCAGCTTCTTCTTCTTCTTCTAGTAGTTCATCTTCTCGTCCCATAATGGTATAAATCTTGCTCAATCTATCAATTTTGTTATCATTTTAAACATAATGACATTTTATTTTGCTTGTTTAACATTTTTTTCTTTCTCTTTCAGACATATCTTAAGTCATACAAAAAGAGAAGACTTGTTTCTTCGACCATATCACATTCACACATAGGTTTAGACTGAAGAATAAAGAGGCTAATGAGATGGCTCAAGCATCTTTTGGACTAAAATATGTTAGCAAAAATCTGGTATGGACCAAATCGACAGGGGTGATTTGATAGAGAAGCCAAACTTTTACCAACAACAACAAATCAAACAATTATGGTTTGAACGTTGTATACCTTGACAGATTCAATGACTTCTTTGGAGGCTATAACACAAAGAAACAAGAAGGAATAATCTGAAAATCAATTGTTGAACAAACAAACTTGGAATTTAATCAGTAAAATTAAACTTCCAGTTCAATGTACATGACAATCGACAGAGAATTCTTAGTTACAGAAACTGAACTACAGATAGACTACTCCTAAGTAAGAACTAACTAAGTTAAGTTACTCCTAATGCTATAAGGGTTGTAAATTTGTTTTGAAGATCCTTTCTAACTTCGAATTCCCAGCTTTTATATTGCTGGTCTTCAAACTCCACTGCTGCTCTGCTACCACGTGTCCCATCACATAGCCAACCTGTAACGCCCTCAAAAAAATAACATTAAACCCATCAAATAAGACATACATTTACATATAAACTAACCACTTTCTTTTATTCATTAGAGTTCCATTACATAAGTATTACATGTTAACATCATAACAAAACGCCCTACGGGCTTACAGCTTTCCAAGTTAACACTTGGTTACAACAAAAGAGTACTAACTCGTTACACATAAAGCCCTTGGCTTGAAGTTACATGTAATACATCAAAAGTAAAACGACAAAACATGTCCGCCTCTAGCCTCCCAAGCTATGTCCTTGGAGGTGGCATGCTTCCTGCACCTGAAAATGATATTCCCATATAGGGTGAGCCACAGCCCAGTAGAAATACCCTTTTTCTGGTCAACATATCAGTGCCCTTTTAACCCCAAAGACACCTATTAAGTTGGACACTAACCTCTGTTATGGGAAATTTCAAAAAAAGTACCAAAAATTTGGCCTTGAACCCACAAATGAAAAAAGAACAACTTTTTAGTTACTATGGCTTTCCAAACATTTTCTTTGTGTTCCTGGTTTGAAAATCACTAAAGAATATCTAGCATTAGCCACTTGCCCCCTTTTTACTAGGCACCTTATACAGAGGTCTCTTTTCTTTAGTGGATAAAGAAATCGATTGTAATGGTGGTGGTCCCTTCTGGCTTTTCCAAGCCTGGTTTTATGCTTATTTTCCTAAAATCAGACCTACCACTCAGACTCCATTTCTCCCCACATGCCAAAGCTATGCTGAATTTTTTCTTTCCTTTAGACCAGCCACCTCTAATTCTTTCACTAAGGTGTTCACTTTTCTTTATGAACTACCTATAGATAGAGATCCTCAACTTTTCATCCCTTTTCACCAACTCCACTATACCTCATCTAGACTCACCTATGTCCATGATGATCCTTCTGTATTGGGTGATGAGTTGAGACAACAACAAAAGCATTTTTGGGCTTAGATCCTTACTCCAAGATTTATTTTAGTGGGAGGGTCCCTTTCAACTAACAAAATTTCTAACTGTAGTTTTGAAAGCTATAACCCCTGTCAATGGGCTAGGCAAGTGGGCCTCTATCAAACTGTTCCTTGCCCATATTTTCATCCCACTATTCATGAGCAAGCTGGAGCTAGAATTCAACTCAAAAATCAAACAGATGTGGAGGCCCTTCTAGCCCACAATCAAGAACTACTTGATCAATTTAGCTTCTACAACTGCAAAGTCACACCCTTTCTCTCTACAAGATTCAGAGACTGGTGGCTTCTTATGAGTGCAGTAATCTTTAATAAAGAAACTCAAATATGCCTCTGGAATGTGCGTCCTGACAACAAAAAAGGAGTGACCATGAGCATTGGTAAACAACTATCTTCTTCTTACTTTATATTTCTTGTTAAAATTTCTTTTTTTGGGTGTATAACAGGATATATCTTTTCTATATATATGCAGCTGAGTCCCCAGTCAAAGCCATTCCTTTGGCTACAGAAATGCCTACTCCCACTATCCAAAAAAGAAAGCATGAGGGTAATCCCTTGAACACCACCAATGCTGAAGGTTTCACACCTTACAAACGAGGTGTGGAGGCTAAACAAAGGGTTCAAATTAGAGAAATGAAACTTCAAAAATTCTTTGCATCTCAATCACAACCAGAAGGTGGTATTTCTCAACCAACATTGGAAGGAGGTGTAACACATGAGAGGAGATCTAAAAGAAGACAAGAGGAACTAGTTCCCCCACCATCTCCGGCTGCACCAACTTCTTCCTCTTCAAGTGGTGCAGCACTTGTAAGGAGACCTAAAAGAAAACAAGAACAACCAGCTCCTTTATAAGCTCCTGCTGCACCAGCTTCTTCTTCTTCTAGTAGTTCATCTTCTCGTCCCATAATGGTATAAATCTTGCTCAATCTATCAATTTTGTTATCATTTTAAACATAATGACATTTTATTTTGCTTGTTTAACATTTTTTTCTTTCTCTTTCAGACATATCTTAGGTCATACAAAAAGAGAAGACTTATTTCTTTGACCATATCACATTCACACATAGGTTTAGACTGAAGAATAAAGAGGCTAATGAGATGGCTCAAGCATCTTTTGGACCTGTTAGCAAAAATCTGGTATGGGCCAAATCGACAGGGGTGATTTGATAGAGAAGCCAAACTTTTACCAACAACAACAAATCAAACAATTGTGGTTTGAACGTTCTATACCTTGACAGATTCAATGACTTCTTTGGAGGCTGTAACACAAAGAAACAAGAAGGAATAAACTGAAAATCAATTGTTGAACAAACAAACTTGGAATTTAATCAGTAAAATTAAACTTCCAGTTCAATGTACATGACAATCGACAGAGAATTCTTAGTTACAGAAACTGAACTACAGATAGACTACTCCTAAGTAAGAACTAACTAAGTTAAGTTACTCCTAATGCTATAAGGGTTGTAAATTTGTTTTGAAGATCCTTTCTAACTTCGAATTCCCAGTTTTTATATTGCTGGTCTTCAAACTCCACTGCTGCCCTGCTGCCACGTGTCCCATCACATAGCCAACTACTTCCACTTCAATGCCCATGATCTCTTCAACTGCCAGTAACTGCTTCTCTGCTGCAGCTTTTCTCCTTCTAGGAAACATGACACGTATCCTGTATGCCTTGCATGCTAACATTATGGCTTGACGTCTGAGCTATGTTTGGCCACGTTCCACTTCATTACTAGACGAATCGATAGGAAAATTGCAACTGCCACGTCTGTCTCTTTGGCTATTTCCTTTCTGTCACTTGCTTTGTATTCTGGGCTTCATCTTCACTCGCTTTTCACTTGTAAACTTGTGGAAACTTGTAGTCTTTAAATCTAGCATCTGCTGGACCAATTCTCTGCATTTGTTACATACAATCGATAGAGAATATATAATTTTTAGTGTCAATAGATCCCTAGACTGTGTTTCATATTGGTTTTTATGAATATCAGCATATTTTATGAATGTGGTAGTGGATTGTGGTAAACTATATTGACAATTGACATAGATAAAATATCATTCTTTGATGTTAGAGATATACATGTAGTAGTGGGGGAAGTGGGACCAACATTGAAATGTTTTACTGTCGCTGGGTATCCTTTGGACATTGGTGTAGTCAAAATAACATCAAATCGAGATCAAATCAAATCGATATTGGCTTGGTCAAAATGACATCAAATTAAGTTATATGAGGATTTGTAGTCATTTATGTAGTAAAGGGTGATGATCCTCTGACGGTTGTTTCAGTAGAAGGTGAAATACTCTCAAGTAATAAGGTCATAATGAGATCTTAGCAATATGTGCTGAAGATGACACGGGGGATAGGGTTCAAGGAGATGAAGGGGTTATTGGTGAGGGTGACACAAAGGACAAGGTTATTGCACCAATTGATATTGATTTGACAGATTATGAGTTTTTGTTTGAGGATAATATAACCTTTTATAATAATCAATTAAGTTAGGTCTAATTGACTATCATGTCTTTTTCAGGATTTAGTTTTTTTAGTTTTTAGGAAAGTCATGGGTTCAATAATTTTTAAGGAGTTGAATTAAGAGAGTGCAAGCATTTAGATGTTTTGCCAAGGGTAGAGAGGTTTTCTTTTATTGGTTCTAATCTAACAATTAACAACTAAGATAACATTTGGTTAAGTTTTGATGCTCTTTGATGCTCTTTCATTGGTGCTAATCTAACGTTGTTTCGTTTTGACGCTCTTTGCACTCATCGCTTTCTTTATTGATGTAATACTCTTTTGTTTCATCAATAAAATTTATCTTTTACTGATAAAAAAAAAAGTTTTGAAATAATGATTCTAATCAAAAAAATTTAATTTTCTTTTCAAAACTCATAATCAAATACTCAATTCAAAACATATAACTAAATCATTTCAAAATTCTTTTCAAAACTCTATCATTAAAACCAAAAAAAAAAAAAATTCAAAAATAGTATTTTTTATTCTGTTCTTAAAAATTATTTTATATTTTTTTGAAAAAATATTTTTTTCAGAAAATATTTTTTTTATTTTTATTTTTGAAGAAATTTTTCAATTTTTTTTATTTTTTTTGAAAAAAAAATTTGTTATTTTTTTAAATATTGGCCAATTAATTTGTTATGATTTAAATATATATGGGCGATTCAAAAAAAAAATTAATTTAAAATATTTATAAAATTAAAATATTTAAAAATAAAATAAAATATTTAAAATAAGAAAATATTTAAAATAAAAATTTTATATTTAAAGTTAAAAAATATTTTTTTTAAGTTTTAAATATTTTAAAAAAATATTAATAATATTTATAAAAAAAAATACAACGTACAAATGTAATAAATACAGCGTACATTTAAAAAAAATTTACAATATAAAATATTTACCCTAAAAAAATAAATCCAAAATAAACTCAAAATTCAAAACTTGTTTTAAAATTCATAACAAATAAGTTTTTCTTTTTCAAAACTCATTTAAAAAATTTATCTTTCAAAACATAATCTACACTCAAATTGTAATTTTAAAATTAAACTAAACTAAATGGAGGCTATCATTTTTGCCGAAAAAAAAAAAAAAAACCTTTTATGACAACGTTGTGGGACAACCTATTGATGTGAATGAAAGTCAACAAAACAAGTGAAAAACAAGATCCTCTCATTCACCTCTCTCCTTAACTCTCTCATTGCTAGGTCATTGGGCTCACTTTTGGATCTAATTTTGATAATCCGAACCGTTTACATTTTAAAATTTGTTGAGAATATCATACATATAAAAAATCAAGTTGATTGGATATCAGAAAGCATGTGTTCGAAAAATTGTTTATTAAATTTTTTTTAAAAATAGTTTGTAGTTTGATGATCGGAACACATAGTTTTTGATATCCAATCAACTTGATTTTTTACAGGTATGATATGCTCAACAAATCTTAAAATGTGCATAGTTCGGATTATCGAAATTAGACCCAAAAGTAGACCCAATGGCCTAGCAAAGAGGGAGTTAAGGAGAGAGATGAAGGAGAAGATCTTGATTCTCTGAAAATGATCACAGCTGAAGCAACAGTGATGATTCTAGTTGGTTTTTTGAGAATCTAGA
The DNA here is from genome assembly GCF_004153795.1 of Camellia sinensis. NCBI lineage: Eukaryota > Viridiplantae > Streptophyta > Magnoliopsida > Ericales > Theaceae > Camellia > Camellia sinensis. Next base: position 143,036 of record NW_021024814.1, read on the forward strand.
AGGTCCAGGAAAGGATAATATTTTTCCCACAAATGATGGTAATCAAGATTGTCAACATGAGAACATAAATGAGGCTGAAAATAATGCTCATCAAGGTGAAAATAAAGCTGATTCAGAATTTGACGAGGATGTGACTGGGAAATGGTTGTCTAATGCAGAAAATGATTATGGACTTGGTAGTTTGAGAGGGTCTTCAGATGAGTTGAGTGCTGGATACCCTGAGTATAATGATAGCATATTGAGGAATCCAAAACTTGTGGTAGTGATGAAATTCCCCTCAGCTCAAGCCTTTAGAGAGTTGTTAAGGGAGTACGGATGGAAATAATAATTTTTTTGGTAACTTTAATTAGAAATTAAAGTGAGATTTAATTGTCAGTTGAGGTGGGTTTAAGTGATTTTATATTCTCTTAAAGGAGAAGATTACAATATAAAAATGATTGTGAATGAGAATTGTCTCATAAAGTAGGCATCAATAAAAGTTGGGTTTAGATTTAGACTATCTTGATTTGGATTGGGCCTAGGCTTGTACAAGTGCATGTGCTGGGTTTGGTCTTGGATTTGGATTTGGATTTGGATTTGGACTTAATTTTGAACTTGGATTAAGCTATATTGTGTTGGGCTTAACTTGTACATTTGATAGAGAGTTGGACTTGGATTAGGTTGTGACCCAACATTAGTATCCATTTTGTGACCCATCTAGTTGGGTTATTCAAATATCATTATATACATATTTATTTATATATAGTAAGCACATAGGAGGTTTAGACCTTTGTAACTCTCATTTTTTGATGATGAAGTTGATGACCATATTAGTAGTCATAGGTTTTTAACCTTTCTAACTCTAGCCCTAATGGCTAAAGTTGATGGCCTTGGTTAATGACATTTAGCATTCATGGCTAGGGATTCCCTTATTTATATAAATAGAGGCTTTTTCCCTCCAACTTGGAAAGATTATTTTGGAGAGATGTTTGATGGAAAATGGAGATAGTATTTTGAGATAAAAAGTTGCAGATGGTTTTTTACACCAAAGAAAAATTTTCTTATCTTCTTCTGCTAGTCCCTTCTTTGGTTCTTGTTAGAGAGAGTGCATTGTCAAGTTCGTCAAAACTATTCAAAAGGTGCTTTTGTATTATCTGGTTTCGACCGTCGTATCTTGGGAGACAGACGGCGACGTACCTCCAACATTCATGGGAGGCGATGAATCTGTTTTAAGAAGACTATCTAGTGTAGGCTTCAGTTTGCTTCTTTTCTTATCATTTGTTCTTAAATTTTTCAATATTTAGTTTACAAAGATGAGTTATAATATTTAGTTATATGTATTAATAATTTATTTTATTAGTAATGCAATCTAATTCATTTTCATATTTAGTTGTTTTGTTGATTCTATATTTCATCTTTTAATAAAAAAAAAAAATATTTTGTTATTTCTATTTAATTTATTTTATATATTTTTCTTATATTATTATGAAAAAATACCAACAAGTACAATGTGCATCAAGGGTTGGATATCAAGTACATAAGAAATGAAAACAGGAGAATCACATCCTTTTGTAGGTATGGCTATGACTGGAGGATCCATGCTTCTCCAATTGGGGGGATTAATGTTTTTCAAATCAAAACATTGAAGGGAAAACATTATTGTAGAAGGCATTATGACAACAAGCAAGTAAATTCAAGTTATTTGGGGATGAAGTTTGTTGATGAAGTGAGAGGCCATCATGATATTAATCTATACTCACTAAAGAAAAAGATAAAAAGGAAGATAATGGTGAATGCAAGTAGATTCCAAGTTGTGGGTGTTGATTTCCGACCACACAACCAAATGGGAAACTCAGCTGGAGAGCACCGGCAGAATAGATTAAGCCCGAACAACTTGTCACAGAAAGATAAGAATCTGGCGATGGTTCGTCCACCTGGAAGCACTCCGACGATCAAGTCAGTAATCAATATCTCTCAGAGATAGCAAATTATGCTTAAACTCACAAGAAAAAGCTTATTACTCTTAGTAGATCACCCATATCTCAGACCCACGGGGGTGCCCTGCTTTTATAGCCAGCACTGACCTGATCTTTGTAGAGGCCTAACTTCAATGGACTCAGACCCAATGCTCATCTTGGACTCTCAGCGAGATAGAGATAAACTCCCTAAGAGCTTTATGTTTATCCAGACTGAGATCCTCCCCTGTTCTAGGACTCCTGCCCCTTATCTACTCACCTCGGATTCCGATATCTCCCCAAATAACCTCAGCTTAGTCGTGATCACCTAGGCGTCAAGACCAGGCCACGTGTAACACCCCAACTTCTGAGCCGTTAATAAATCAAATCAACCTCAAATTTATAATTACAGATAACCCATAATCTCTAATATACAAATCGTCTCCATAAATAATTCACTCAAATGTCTTCAAAAATAATATATAGTTGTGGACTAAAAAATCTCCAACTCAAATAATTTCTTTAGATGCTTCAACTCCAATCGCTACTAAATTTGCTCTACAGCTGAAAAATAAATTAATTCGGGAAGTATACAATACAACAGGAATAACAAGGCTCAGACAAAAAATAAATCAATAGAGATCTAACAATTACACAACCGATTAGATTTGATAATCAAGTAATTTACCAAATTGCACAGACAAGTCAACTCGACATATGATAATTTATCTAGAACCAAATACTCGGTCCTACTCGGTACATGACCAGTGGCCGGCCTTACCCACCTTACCTAAGCACAACCGCTTATCCAGGCTATTGGTCCAAGCTATTGGCAAGGTCTACTCGATCCATGTACGGAGCATTTCCACATCATTTAGCCAAATAAATCAACACTAACTACACAAAACAACTTCATAGAATTTATCAAATGACCAGAGTATTCAAACTTATCAACAAGAATGATTTCACAGAATTTAACATATGACCATGATAATCAAGAGGAGTACAAATGTGAAATAATTAAGATAATAACTCTTTGCAAAGAGATTTAAAGGAAGCATATTGTATACCACCCGAATTACCTCAAATCAATCTCCTCCGTCGCCAATACTCAAATCTCGATATTTCTCTATGGATTTCCAAATTCTATGCCATAAGGTATTTAAGGGTTCACAAAATCTACAACTCTCCTCCTTTATGAAAATGCTTACTCTCACTTTAAACATTCTTAATCTAAACTCTAAATCTATATAACAAATAGAGAGAGATATGGAAAGAACCATAGAAAGAAGTTGAGAGATGAGCTCAATTTATAGACAAGGATAGTTGGGACAAAAGAAAAGAAAGACTTGGGGCCAAAGAAAGGAACTTTACTTGGTGGGCAAGAAAGGGATTTACTTGGAGAACAAGAAAAGAAACTTTCTTGGAAACAAAGTAACTTGGAGAGAAAGGAAGATTAAAGAAATTAAAAATAAAAGATTACTTGGTAAGTAAGGAAATGATGAAAAAATAATAAAATAAAATTTACTTGGTGCCCAAGAATAATGAAAAAATATTAAAAAACAAAGGAGATGAATAATAGTGAGGTGGAGAGAAAAAGAGATAAATAAATAGAGAAAAATAAGTTAGATTCTCATCTAAGAATCTCACGACCAAACTACCACCAATACCTCTCACTAAAATATTAATACCTCAAAAATATGGGGTTTCACACCACGTGGCACCTCGACTAACACTTCGTTGTCACCTTGGCCACGTGCTGTCATTCACAAATTACGTCCCCACAACTGCCTCCTAGCCTATGTTCTATTACCTCGGTAACCTAAGGTGATGAACCTACATTGCTTATTTATATTTATGTTGGCTGGAATTCATTCTTTCCTTCGACCGAGATCATGACCTGTTGGTTTCAAATACCCAGGACTCAACTGTCCATCTCTTATCAATGACTAAGAACCAAAAAATCCAGTTCTTTGAGTTCCTTAACCAAGATCGTTTCTCTAGCCGAGGTTGTTGCCTTATTAGATCAAGAATTCTAAGAGTTTTATTTGCGCATGTGCTATCACTCACGGTTTTCTCAAACGGTTCCTCCACGTGTCACGCCCCTACTGGCTCGTACCATTCACACGTTACTAAGTCATGTCGATCTGCCTACGCCGCCTGATAGGCACGTCGTCCTAGGCATTCCATTATGGTTTGCCACTCTTTCAAAATTTTGACAAAACTCTTACTCTCTCTCCATCTCTTCACTTTTGAGAATTCAATTTCGAATTTTCTCTTTTTGACGCTTCTCTCCCAAACCTCCATTTTCGTGCTTCCAAGCTCCTGCAACTGCTCCAATCATCTCCTCCGACGAGCAATTCATCGTTTAGTTCCGATTATTCACGCCGTCTGACTTCGGTGAGACTCATTCCAGCGTCCTTTCTGTCTGCTTCACTTGGTAAGTCCTTAGTTTCTTCTTTTTAAGTTCTATCATACATTCCACTCCGTATCTGTTGCTGTGGAAGTTACATCTGTTTTTGTAGTTGTACTTTGTTTAGTATGAGATATCCTCTGTTCTTGGATCTGTCTTGTCATTGCATTTGCTTGTGATTTGTGCACATTACTTTCACACACTCACACTGCGTTTGTAATTTTTCATGCTCTTGGACTGCCATCCGTATGACTAAGTACGTCATTGGCAGATTGTACTAGTTACTTTGAATGTCTGGCACTGCTCTTGCCATATCTGTATTTCTTTCTACATTTTTTTGCTTTGTTCAATTCTTGAATTTTGTTTGCCTTTGATGCTTCTTGACTTTGAATCTTGCTTCTTTTTCTGCTTTTCTTATTGTTTTTCCAGATTTTTCCCTCAATTCTTATTTCTGCGTAGACTTAAAATTGGGTTTTGTCTAGAAACCAAATACTTAGGAGAAATTGAAACAAACTCCCCTTAGATCTGAAAAAACCCTAGCTCTAGTGCTAGTTTAGGTTTTAGTTGAGGTATTCAAACCTATATCCATTACTTCTGTTGCCCAACCCCTACTTGCCGAGGTAATGGGTATGTTTAGGTAAAGGGTAGACACCCCAAAAAACTCGAGTACTTTAGGAGAGAGTTTTTCTATCCCTGCCGACATCTAGATTAGGTTAGTTGGGGAGGACTCTATCATGCTAGATGGAGACTCCATGCCCTTTCCCGTTGTGGCCTTCATAGAATGCGGACTTCGACTTCCCTTAGACATTCTCTTTAGGGAAGTCCTTCACTATTATAAACTCAACCCTATGCAACTAGCCATTAATTCTTATAGGATTATTAATGGTACAATTTCTTTATCCCATCGAGAAAACACTAAGATAAAATTAGTCGACATTCAGTATTGTTATACCATGTGTGGCCTAAAGTCTAAGAAAGACTACATTTACTACCTGAAACCCAGATCCACTACATACAAAATCATAGCCGACCTCCCAGACTCCAACAAGGGTACTGGAGATGATTACCTCATTGTCTCGGGCAGCTGAGAGTTTGCCCCTGATGATGATCTTCATCTCTTCCTTCTGTGTCGATCGGTGTTTAAAGAGGTGATGATAAGAACTGAGTCATCTTTTTAATCCTACTTCTGTTGGGACTTGTCAACTTATATATCTCTTTATGAATATTTTTTTCTTCTTGTTCTCTTTTGCAGCTCTTCCCCAGCCGACAAAGGACTTCTGACAAACTTTTTTTCCTAGCAAGGACTAAAAAAAGCTGTTGGGCCTGCCCATTGACCAGCACAAAAGCTTTTTTGCAACTCAATTACATCCCAACATACAAGTCGGCACTGCCCGACGTCCCTCGGGGAAGTCAAACTCCACCATTTGCCTCAACCCCTCCAGTTACTTCTTCACCAAGAGCTGATCAGGCTTTCTCTTTTGATCTAGTTGAGTTGCTATCAACATCTGCCCCCCAACTCATCCCGATATCATAACGCCGACACCGACGTCGACGTCGAGCTCCTAACACTTCGTTGTCAGAACTCGAAGTCGCAGATGACAAGATTCTGAAGAGTTGGCATTTGACCCAGCAAACCCACCAATTGCCCTGCTAGCAATTCATTTTGGCACCAAAATCACTGTCGTTGCAATCGCCGAGGAAATGGGCCACAACAAAGCTGTTGTGGAGGACCTCCTGGCCGACTTGCCAGGAGTGGTGACAGTTCAATCCTCTGCATCAGAGTCCCAGCCCAAACCAAAACCAAAGAGGGTGAAAAGGGCTAAGGTAAAGGCCCTAGTTACCCAAGTGGACACCGAAGACACCGTGCCGATCTCTAAACTGGCCGAGGTCAAGAAAAATGCTTTTGTCATCGAGAAGAAGCCTGCCGAGGCTGAGCCATCTGATACTGCTCGGTCAAAGAAGCCGAGGTCTAAAGCCGCAGCCAGCCCAAGTGCTTTCCAGGCCGATGATCCCTAGGCTTCTACCATTGCTATTGGGGACTAACCAATCAAGGCCAGCAATAATGCTATTGACAATATTGAAGTCAGCGTCGTATTTTCCATCGCCGTTCTTCTGCCTACTGATCTAAATCGCATGGCCGAGATCTCTTAATACGAAAATTTTTCTCTGATGATGCAACATTCCGTCCTGGTAAGTCTTCAACTCTTGTCTTTTCTGGCTTTTCACTTTTAGTTCTCATACTGCAAAAATTTTACTAACTTGTTCATTCTTTTTCTTCTAGGCAATTCAGTATGTCCATTCCTTTGCGGTGAAAACCGAGGAGATGAAGAAGGAGTTAACAAAGAAAACCCGAGATGTTATTGGCTTTCTTGCTTCTTTGAACAATGCTGAGGCTAAAATGAAAGTTCTACTAGATCAAGCCAAGGCTACAAAAAGTGCGCAAGACCAAGCCGAGGAGAAGACCGAACTTGTGGAGGCTGTGGCCGAGGTTCTCAAAGCCGAGGCCAATGAGGCAGAAATTAAAACCGCCAAAGCCCAGGTGGAGCTCCAAGAAGCCTTGGCTCCTAGGAGGCTGAAATCAAAGTCGCCGACGAGAAGGCATTCTCAAAGGGGTAGGCTGCCGTTCGAGATGCATACAAAGCCCAGGTTACCCAAGCCTGTAACTGAGGTTTTCTCTTTGGCTGGACTGCGGCCCTAGACAAACTGTCTGTCCCTGCAGACTGCCCTCTCCGTGATACCAATCAACTCCAATTGCCATTCCCTCCAGTTCCCAAGGATTTAGAAGACAAAGCCAAGGACGAGGACACCGAGGCTGATGATGCTGATAAAGAGGAAACTGTTATTGGGGCCAAGTCCTAAATTCTGAATGAGCAAGTCCCGGACTTGACTCATGATGAGGAAGAGGACTTGGTTTCCAAGGGTGCCTCTCCCAAACAAATAACTTCTAAAGCCGAGATCCTTTCAGCTAAAAAAAGCTTAGACCAGACATTTCTGGAAATTGATGCTGAGATAGCGACGGAGAAGGAAACCACATTGCCGACCTAGGTCGACACAACACCAACAGTCGAGGTTGAGCAATCTAAGACCGATGCCTATGTCTCCAACACTTAGAATTTTCTTTCTTTCTTTCTTCTTCTTCTTCTTCTTTTTTTTTTCTGAACTTTTCTTCTTTCAGTTTTACCTTCATTTTGTTTGAACAATTTTAAGTTTCAATTTGGCCAATGAGCCTTCTTTTGTACCCGAACAAGTTGTCTTTTTGCCAAGCCGAAGTGCCTTTTTGCCTATGAACAAGTTCCATCTTCTGAATGCAAGTCTTATGTTTCATTCTAAGTGTCGAATGCTTCTCTTCATGTATGCTTACTGTTTTTCTTCTACGCATGCTTCTATACTTATTCTACATTTCTTCAAAGCACAGCTTAACTGCATCATCACCTCGGGGTGGGGTACCTTGGCTATAAACCTTGATTGTTTGTTTCGGCTAACACTTGGAATACCTCGGCTAAAATTTATTTAGTATACATGCTTCTTTACTTCCATTTATTGTCATATATCAAGACTTCATTCTTCCAAGCTTGACAGCCGAGTTAGACACCTCAGATCAGATGTGCACCAGAAACACTTTTCATAATTACCTCGACTAACTTGAACTTGTAAATTTCTCTGAAATTTCAACAAGTGTTAAGCCCATTTTAGCTTGTAAATTTTTCTGCAGAATTTCAACAAATCCCCAACTCTATTTAGCATTCCTTCTTCCTGCCCCCTAATGTGAACCTAAGTTCCACTTAAGTTCACATTATGAGTTTATAGTCTTTCACCGAAGTTAGATTCAAACAAAGACTAGTCGAGGTGTTCAGCCTTGGTTTCTCTGTTAATCTGACGTAAGCACACTGAGCTCCACTCCGAGTTTAACCCTACCGATAACGCAAACCTAGATTAGTTCAACTCTATTATATGCAAGTATAATTCAACTCTATAATTACCTCGGCTAACTTGAACTTGTAAATTTCTCTGAAATTTCAACAAGTGTTAAGCCCATTTTAGCTTGTAAATTTTTCTGCAGAATTTCAACAAATCCCCAGCTCTATTTAGCATTCCTTCTTCCTACCCCCTAATGTGAACCTAAGTTCCACTTAAGTTCACATTATGAGTTTATAGTCTTTCACCGAAGTCAGATTCAAACAAAGACTAGTCGAGGTGTTCAGCCTTGGTTTCTCTGTTAATCTGACGTAAGCACACTGAGCTCCACTCTGAGTTTAACCCTACCGACAACGCAAACCTAGATTAGTTCAACTCTATTATATGCAAGTATAATTTAACTCTGTCATATAATAAGTCTTAGCTATTCGTCATGTTCCATTTAGAAATATCGCCAACTTAGTTCAACTCTATTATATGCAAGTATAATTCAACTCTCCAATATAATGAGTCTAAGTTATTCATCATGTTTCATTCGGAAACATCACCAACTTAGTTTAACTCTATTATATGCAAGTATAATTCAACTCTTCCTATAATAAGTCTAAGTTATTCGTCATACTTCATTCAGAAATATCGCTAGCTTAGTTTAACTCTATTATATGCAAGTATAATTCAACTCTACAATATAATAAGTCTAAGTTATTCGTCATGCTTCATTCAGAAACATCGGCAACTTTAGTTCAACTATATTGCATGCAAATATAATTTAACTCTGCCATATAATAGGTCTAAGTTATTCGTCATGTTTCAATTAGAAATATCATCATAGGACTGGTCAGTCCTCTCGCACAAATTTAAAAATTTAAAAATCGTAAAAATCAAACTAACATGCTTTTATTACTTCGGCCATTAAAATTATGACATAAACTTCGAAAATAAAAAAATAATGATAAAAAAATTTCAAGTTGCAAGTGTTCCAGGATTTTGGTAACTTTTTGCTCTCAGTGTCTTCAAGCCAATATGTCCCGTTGTTGGTAACTAAGATGATTCTATAAGGCCCCTCCCAGTTTGGGCCAAGTTTTCCCTCTCTGGGATCCTTCTTATTACCGACGACCTTTCTTAGGATGAGGTCTCTAACCTTAAACTTTCTTGGGTTGACCTTCTTATTGTAAGCGCTAGCAAGTTATTCCTAGTATGCCCCTAGCCGAATTGCTGCTCTCTCTCTTTTCTCCTCTAGTAGGTCCAGATCTTGGGCCAGATATACCTCATTAGTCCCATTCTCTACTCCTTGGGTTCTGATCCCAAGGATGTCGACTTCTAGTGGGATAACTGCTTCAGTGCCATAAGTCATGACAAATGGAGACTCCCCACCTAGAGTACATTGGGCAACTCTTCCACTCATTTTTCCTTTGCTGCTTCCAGCCTTTTTTTGATCCCATCCAAAATAGTCTTATTGGATGCTTCTGCCTGACCATTGCTCTGAGGAAAACTTTGAATAGAGTAGTAGTTCTTGATTTTATACTTTGCACGTAAGCTTTTGATTAGCTTACTGTCAAACTGTGTACCATTGTCTGCTATTATTACCCTTGGAATCCCAAACCTGGTGATGATATTCTTCCATATGAAGTTCTTCACATCAATATCTCGAATCTTCGCAAGGGATTCAGCTTTTACCCACTTTGTGAAGTAATCAGTTGCTACCAGCATAAACTTCATTTGCCCAGTTGCTTGGGGCAGTTGTCTAACAAGATCCATGCCCCACTGGGCAAATGGCCAAGGGCTGGATACTGAGTTCAAATTCGCTACTGGCTGATGTATCAAAGGTGCAAACCTTTGACATTTCGCGCACTTTCTAACGTAGGCTTCAACATCCTTCTACATGTAGAGCCACTGGTACCCCTGAGTAATGGCCCTATGAGCAAGTGATCTACCCCCAGCATGGCTTTCTCATACTTCTACATGTATTTTATACAAGAAGTCTTCAACCTGTGAGGGATGCACATACCTCAAAAGGGGACCCGTGAAGGATCTCTTGTAGAGGTGGTCATCTGCTGTTAGGCTAAATCTAGCCGATTTCAACCTGATTTTATGTACCTCTTTTCGGTTGTCTGGCAGCTTTCCATGCCTAAGGAACATCGCTGTTGCATCCATCCAACTTGGTTCCATCTCTGCACATATTGCTTCTAATCTATGATTAGTGGTTCCACACTTGGGCTTGACAAACAATCAACCATTATTGTCCTTGCCTCTCCTGATTTCATTGCACTAGCCAAGTTAGCCAAGGCACTGGCGTGGCTATTATCATCTCGACTAACCTGTTGTAGCCGACAATCCTGAAACAATGCTAGCAGTCTAATAACTTTCTTGACATAGGCTATTATTCTTTCATCTTGGGTTGCGTACTCGCTTGTTGCTTGATTTACAATAAGTTGGGAGTCACAGAAGACGACCACCTCATTGGCTTCCATTGTTGCTGTTAATTTTAACCTTGCGATTAGTGCCTCATATTCTGCTTTATTGTTTGAAGTCTTAAACCCCAGATGAATAGACTGTTCTAACATTTGCCTATCTGGTGATACTAACACCATCCCTACCCCCGCTCCTTAACGGTTTGAACTTTCATCAACAAACAGGTGGAATAAGTCCTCGATGTAGATATTGCAGGGCTTTGGTTTTTCTTCTTTCTTTTGTTTCGCTTGAGTGGGGTTCTCTAGCCCCAGTTGGGCTTCTTCTTACTCTCATAGGCACCCCAAACCGTGGCTCATCGGAGTTCGACGTGGGATGGCACCTGGTGTGAACTCAGCCACAAATTCGGCCAGCACCTGGCCCTTAATTGCAGTTCTGGGCCTAAATTCCAGGTCATACTGGCCTAACACTACTGCCCATCTGGTTACCCTGCCTATCAAATCTCCTTGCTGCAATAGGAATTTCAAAGGATGCTCCTTCAGTACCATAATCTTGTAGGCTTGGAAGTAGTGATTCAGTTTCTTCGAAGCCATTACCAGGGCTAGTGTCAATTTTTCTAGGGTTTTACTCACATAGTATACTGCCATTTGTTCTCCCTTCTCTTCTCTGATTACCACTACACTGACTGTGTGCTCTGAAACTGCTAAGTATAAGAACAGTTCCTCTCTAGGTACTAGATTTGAAAGAACTGGAGTTGTTGTCAGGTACTTTTTTAAGTCGGCCAAGGCGACTTCACACTTTTCTGTCCACAAAAAACTTGTGGGCTTCTTTAACAAACTAAAAAATGGTTTACACTTATCCGAACTTCTGCTTATAAACCTGTTCAAGGCTACGGCCCTTCTAGTTAACATCTGCACTTGTTTTGCCGATGTCGGGTTTTTCAAGTCAAGGATGGCCTTAATTTGATCCGGGCTTGCTTCAATGCCCCTTTTAGTAACCAAGTATCCCAGGAACTTACCAAACTTGACTCCAAATGCACATTTTGAAGCATTAAGTCGGAACTGATATATCCTCAGGATGTCAAAAACTGCCTTCAAGGCCAGATGATTCTCGGATTGTTTGGTTTTCATGACTATGTCATCAATGTACACTTCCACTGTCTTGCCAATCAGGTGTCTAAACATTTTGGTTACTAACCTCTGGTAGGTTGCTCCTACATTTTTTTGTCCGAAAGGCATCACTCTGTAGTAGTACAGCCCTTTGGGGGTGATAAATGTAGTCTTCTCTTCATCAGGGGGATACATTGCTATCTGGTGGTATCCCCTACAAGCATCCAAGAAGCTCATCCTTTCATGCCCTGAAGTGGCATCTACTAACTGATCAATCTTGGGAAGTGGAAAACTATCCTTGGGGCAAGCCTTATTCAGGCTGGTAAAATCAACACAAACCCTCCACTTGCCATTCTTCTTTTTCACCACCACAGTGTTGGACAGCCAAATAAGGTAGTTCACCTCGCGAATGGCTTTGGCTTCTAGCAGTTTGTCCACTTCCTCCTCAATTGCCTCCATATGCATCAACGTCAGCCTCATCGCTCGCTGGATGACAGGTTTAGCCGACTTGTCTACGTTGAACATATGGCATGTGATCTTGGGGTCAATGCTTGGCATCTCGTATGGTGTCTAGGCAAATACTTCTATGTTGGCCCGTAAGAAAGCTTCCAACTCTTTTTCCTCATCCTCGACCAAGCCTGAGCTGAGAAGGAAGAAGCGTTCTTTATCCCTTTTTTGGACCAAAATTTTCTTTAAGGCTTCCTTACTCTTCTCGGCTAGTTCTTTAACGACAACATCTATAACTTCCATGTCTTCGTCTTCAATTTCTGTTGTTTCTGTCTCTCGCACGTTGCAGGTGGATTTCATTGCTACCATGGAGCAATTTCTTGCCTGCACCTGATCTCCTCTGACCTCTTCAATTCCACACTCTGTTGGAAACCGCAATAGCTGGTGCAGTGTTGAGGGAATAACCCTTATTATGTGCAACCAAGGCCTTCCCAAGATAACGTTGTAAGGGGAGGGGGTGTCAATTACTGTAAACTCTGTGTTTATTTTTCTGGTGCCTGCCTGCACCTCCAGATTTATTGCTCCTAGAGGCCATGTCGGCTTCATTCCGTTGAACCCAACCATTGGGATGTTGGACTGCTCCAAATCATCATGATGAAGGCCAAGCTCCTTATAACACCTAACATACATAATGTCACAAGAGCTACCTTGGTTGATTAGAATAAACCTTACCTAGTATTCTCTAATCCTGAGGGTCACCACCAGAGCATCGTTGTGGAGATGCTACACCATATCTACGTCCGCCTTAGTAATGAACACCATGGGTCCCTGGTAGTCGTCTGTCCTAGGTCTCTTTTGTTGGACCTGACACACATGTTGCAAGTGTTTCACCTTTTGTGTCTCTCCTTGTATATCATTCTCATTAACCTTCAAGTGGATCACATTGATCACCCGAGGTTCTGCTTGCTGTGGTTGTGGTAGAGGTGGTGCTGTCGGTGCCTGGGGCAGTTTCGCCTGCTTTTTTCTCGTTCTGGACTCATCTACTAGGTCCCTCAAGTGACCCTATCTAACCAGGTCTTCCAAATGCATCTTCAAGGCTCTGCACCCCTGAGTCAGATGCCCATTCTCATTGTGGTAGGCACAATGCTTCCTAAGGCTTCTCCCCATAAATTCGCCAGGAATCTTATTCCTGATCCTTTCTAGAACTTTATAAACCGGGATCCGGAACACAGTGGTGACTGCCTGTGCAGCCCTCAACCCCGTTTTTAGCCTGTTAAATCCAGTATTACCTCAACTTCACTTTGGCGAGCTGTTTCTCTTCTCCTGCTTCAATGTCTTTGTTCCTGGCGTATCCTCTTCTGCTTTGGTATATTTCTCAATCCTTTGCCATGAGCTCCTCCATACTCTTTGGCAGAGTCTTTGCCAGTAACTTCCGAAGCACGCAGTCATCTTTCAGGCCGTTCTTAAAAGACACGACCGCCAACCCCTGGTTATATCCCAATATTTAGTTAAATACCTCATAATACCTTTTGGCATAAGCCTTGAGACTTTCACCCTCACCAATTTTTAGAGCTATTAGGGAGTCTACCTTTAGTGGCTACAACTTGTTTGTAACAAACTTGGCCGCAAACATCTCGGCCAAGCCTTTCCAACTCTTCACTGTTCCTTTCGGCAACTTATGAAACCAATCCGATGCAATTTTCCCAAAGGATGAGGGGAACACCGTGCATAACAATGGTTCATTCCCTGTATACAAAGCCATTGAGTTTAAATATAAATCGACGTGAAAATTCAGATCGGACTTACCATCATATATCTGGAACCTCGACATATGGAATCTTTTTGGAGCCTCAAACCTATCCAACTCTATTGAAAACGGCGTTCTCGACTTGACGGGAGATGTGACCTCGGTATTTTGCAATTTTCTCTGGAGGTAGTCCCTAAAATCCTCCTTAGTCCAACCACGAGCTCGGTTGTCAATGGATTTCAGCCGTTTTGGTGCGCTGCTCCTGGTGTCGTTATGCGTCCTCTTGGACTTCTCTTCATTCACTGTGTCAAAACAAAGTTCCTTCCCCTAAACATGCCGATGTTCCTTGACGTAAGTTCCCTTGGTCCGAGGCGTTCTTTGGGACTCTCTTCTCATTGATTCTACTCACCCGGCATCCCGTGAAGGCCGATGTGAGCGTTCTTTCACCTTGTCATGTTGAGGGACTGCTGGGATTGCTTTCTGTCCCCTTTTCTAGCTGTCGTTCTTAGCCGCTGGAATTGGCAAGTCCTTCAATGGAAACAGTGGCTGCATGACATTATTCTGCCTCATGAAGTTGACAACCGATTGCAGGTCTGCCAACTTGTTTGCCATTCCCTTCCTCTCGCCGTCCCTCCTCAGGCATCTACCTTTCCATACCTGGAGGTCGCTTTCGTTGTAATACTCATCTCGGCCTGCCTTCTTTGGTGCATTTGCTTCCTGGCCGACGTCTTTCTCCTCGGGATTTTAATCTCGTGGTCCTTCATCACAGTTTTCCTTCTCTATGTTAGGATCGGCCTGTTTACCACTTCCACTAGGGATATCGTCCCTAATCTTCTATTTTCGCCCATCATTGGCCATCTATTCTCCTTACTTTCCCATAAACGGTGCCTAATTGTGGGTCTTGATTTTCGACCACACAACCAAACGGGGAACTTAGCTAGAAAGCACCGGCAGAATAGATTAAGCCCGAACAACCTGTCACAGAAAGATAAGAATTAGGCGGTGGTTCGTCCACCCGGGGACACTCCGACAATCAAGTCAGTAATCAATATCTCTCAAAGATAGCAAATTATGCTTAATCTCACAAGAAGAAGCTCAAGCCTCTGTTTGGGAAGTGTGTTGGCTTTTTAGCTTTTTGGTTTTTTTGGCTATTTTGGCGTGGGATAAAAAACTTGGTTTGGAAAGGGCTTTTTGGCTTTTTGTCTTTTTTGACTTTTTTTGTGAGAGAAGAGTGTAATGATTATGGGTTGGATGTGATGTTTTGTTTGTTGTGGCTAAAATAGCCTATTTTGTCTTTTGCGGTTATTTTAGCTCTAAACCTCCTTGCCAAACGGAGCTACTTATCACCCATACCTCAGACCCACGGGGGTGCCCTGCTTTTATAGCCAACACTGACCTGATCCCTGTAGAGTCCTAACTTCGATGGACTCAGGCTTAATGCTCATCTTAGACTCTCAGCTAGATAGGGATAGACTCCCTAAGAGCGTTATCTTTATCCAGACTGAGATCCTCCCCTGTTCTAGGACTCCTGTCCCTTATCCGCTCACCTCGGATTTCGATATCTCCGCAGATAACCTCGGCCTAGCTGAGATCACCTTGCGTTAGGACCAGGCCACGTGGCGCCTCGGCTAACACTCCGGCATCACCTTGGCTATGTGTTGTCATTCACAAAATATGTCCCCACACAAGTGTATAGGGAAAAACAGAAGGCTTGGGAAGAGATTCAAGGGGATCTAGAGGAGCAGCACCACAAGTTGTGAGATTATTGTTAAACAATGAGACATTTATTCTATAGCGACCCCGGTCTTTTCTCTTTAGATTTCTTTCCTCTCTATTTCTCTCTCCTGTCTCTCTTTCTCTTTTCTCTAACCGTTCTTTCTCCTCTCTTTCTTTTTCTTTTCTTAAGCTATTATTTTATTTTAATAAACTATATACAACTTTTAATTTATCAATTTTACTTGTCAATCGTATAAATCTAGAAGAATCAATTAGCACCTCTCAAATACCCAACCTAAAAATAGTAAAGCAATACACCCCAAAACAACATTAGAAACCAAACACCAACTGGGAAACATCATAAGCTTCCAAAGCAGTCCACGCAATCGCCTCCTAAAAAAAAGTAATGTTATAACATATCTTAACCACACACACTAGGAAAAATCAGAATAAAATCACAATATGGGCACAAAAAAAAAACTCTATATACAATATATCAAACAAATATACCATATCAAAAATAAAAATGACTAAATGATTTATGAAAAACACTCAAGACTAGATAGAGCAACATTTTCCAATATGAGATTTATGATTAATTTTTTCTTATAAAAATAAAATTGATAAATTAAAAGTTATATATAGTTTATTAAAATAAAATAATAGTTCAAAAAAAGAAAAAAAGAAAGAGAGGAGAGAAAACGGTTAGAGAAGGGTAGGAGTGTAAAAATGGCCCGCGATCCGAAACTCGCCCGCAGCTTGGGATGGGCCTGACCCATTTATGCCTGTTTGGGCCCAAGCCCAAGCCCAGCCCAAGTGCCTGAACTTAGACCTAGGCCATCATTTTGAAGCTGGGCCCGACTCGTGGCCCAGCCAATCAGCCCCGCTTAAGGCCCACTCAAGGCCCAGCCCGAGGCTCGGCCCGCCCGAAGCCCAGTGTCTTTTTTATTGAAAAATAATAAAATTTTGGTAGAAAAAAATACTTAGGCCCGCCCAAGCCTATTGCTAAGCCCAGGCCTACCAGGTTGGCCCGCCTAAGGCTCGAATACCCCTGGGCCTAGGGTTGGGCTTGGGCCTGATTTTTTGGCCCGTGGCCTGGCCCAGCCCGAATTTTAGCGGGAGCCCGTAGGTCTAGATTTACACCCCTAGAGAAGGGAAGAAAAGAGGGAGAAAGACGTGTCAGAAAAAAGAGAGAGAGGAAAGAGTAACAGAATTTAAGGGGCGCATGTGTAGGGAATAAATTTCCCATGACTTTGGTTAAATGAATTTTTAACTATCTCAACCCCTTTTGAAAATTTTGGCCTTTTTGGAAGATAATAAAATCTATTTTTTTGAATTTTAATTTATTTTAGATCACTTTTTTTATTTTTTTATGGTATTTTTTTTTTTAAAAAGTTTAAAAAACTAATTTTTAACCATTTTCCAAATCAACCCCTCTTTTAGAAAGATAATAAAAAGTTATTTTGAATTTTAATTTATTTGAGTCCACGAATTATTTCTATATTTATATATATATATATATATATATTTTAAATAATAATAATAATAAAAAAAAACTAACTTTAATCAACTTCCCAAATCAACCATTTGTACCTTTTTCCACTAACCAATAAATTAGATTTCCTGCTCGCACTAGGAAGTTATTGTCCCAAAATAAAAGCCAAGTTGTCAAACAATTGACAGTTATTTTTAATATATATAGATTCGGTAATTTTGTATTTTAAATTTTAAAGTGTTATAATTTTTCATTTTATGTATTCGCTTTTGAAAAAATATTTTTAAAATTTAATTATCATGATCTATCAAATAAATTGATATAAAATATAAAATTATATGAACATGAATGTAACTTTTATGTGAAGCTACTGTATATGAATGAACCATTGTTGATAGATGGTGTTTGAGTAATGTTACTTCATAAAAAAAATATCATGAAAAGAATTCATGAAATTTATTTAATTGCATAACATATAATAAAATATTACAAACTAATTTAAGGATGGAAAATTTTCATGAAAATTTTTCATGATAATTCTTTCATGGTACATAACATTATTGATTGTATTTTTAGTAATAAATTTGGTTATCCAACACTTATGTGTCACAAATTTAAAGTAGTGTAAAATAGTTGATTCATTAGATATTTTGATAAGAGTGACAATATTCTAACTCAAAAATTAAATATATTTTCAAACTTAGAATATCTAATACAATTCTATCTTTGTCTCGAATCCTCTCTAATCATCAACCAATCATAGTTTTGTTGTTGCAACCAACTTTTTGTGTTTTGAACTGTTGGAAATTGGGTTGATTTGACCCGACCCATAACCCATGGAGCGTCCACATATTGTATATGATGTCAATACGCTTAGACCGGCCTTCTCACATTGGCGATCACCTTGACACTTGTGGAGCAAACGGGATGAAACATTAATTATTTTGGCTCCTAGAGAGCAAGTGAGGTAAATGTTTTGTGACTTGAGAAATGAACAAAACTTATTTATTGTTAGATGTCACCTTAACATTGGCTAAGATGAGACATTAAAAAGTCGAACATGAAGTTATCCACAGTTTCATGAAGCCTGAATATCGCCAAATGTGAAGTCTGAGATAGGCGCTTGATATACGAATATGCTAAGAAACTTAGGTTAGGTGCTTGTATATCTACCATACTAAGATTCGTACGGCATTAGAGAGTGACGTAGCCAATCTAGTAGGAGCTCTGCTATAGTATACATATCATACTGTATGTGCTACCATCAACTACTTAAGGAAATGTCTAGATGGATCCTTGCTCTAGCACTTTGTGAGCCCTTTTAGGCCAATAATAGGCCTACACTATGCCCTTGAACCTTGAACTATGTCATGAAGTGATGACTTGATGTCGCTACTTTAGCTTGTCATCCAAGGATTATGATGAATACAATCTAGAGGACCATGTCTAGGAAAGCGGTCAATTTTTAGTGAAATGACATAAGTGGCTAGGGAAAATTGTTGGAAATCATACCCTTGTATTGTAGCTCATTGCCCGCGCAATTATGTGACGACCGGGTCTTCCCTTTTCCCCTTTTTTTCCTCTCTTTTTTTTTTCCTTCTTCGCTCCACTTTCTTTTGTTCTTGTTGAGCTTGAAATGTTCGGAGTTTAATCCTCAAAATAAAGTCCTCTTCTTGATTGTGCTTTGGTTTTAAATCTCACTTGTTTCGGAGAGCGCGGGGGTCAGGTCCGGGGTGCTCGGAGGCGAAGCAGAAGATTTTCTAGGCTACTGGGTAGGGCCGCACATGCGAGGGCCCATGGCCGCAAGTGCAGGAAGAGGGGGTTTCTTTGAGTTGCATTCTGCTTAAAAAATAGGTGCGGAGGGGCAGGTGCGGGACCAGCCGCACGTGCGGGGATCAATGCCGCACGTGCGGGGGAACGTGTCGCACGTGCGGAGCGGGACAAATCCGAAACCCTGTTTTTTTTTTTTATCTTTTTGGTCCGAAATTCTCACTCATTTTACAAATTCTTCTCTCACTCTAAACCTTATTTTCCTTCCCCTTCTCTCTAGAAAACCTTCTCAAACACCCAAAAGTCTTTGATTCTTGCAAATCTTGGGGTTTAGATCCAACATCATCCCTCTCTATTTTGGTGAGCAAGCAAGAGCAACATTGTGTGGTGGGGTTTGAGCTTTGGCAACTTTGGTTTTTAGGGTTTTTCCCTCTCATCATCTCCATTTCTTCACCAAGCTTTGAGGTAGGGGTTCTTGAGTTATATATATAGTTTTGCTACCTTGTTGATGATTTAAGAGTCTTCCATGGGTTTTGATGATTTTCAATCTTGTGATTTTTAAAATGTAGAGATTCCTCCAAAAGAGGGCTTTTCCTTAAACTTTCAAAAATGTTGGTGAATCTTGTAAGGTTCTATCTTGTTAATTAAAGAGGGATGTTTTGATTAAGGTTACCACCAAGAAATGGGAAAATATTGTTTTTGATGAAAACCCTTAAAATTGGGGGATTTTAACAAATAAAAGATATGCCCACGAAATCCTTTATTACCTTGTGTTAAGAAGTTGAATGAGAGTAAATCTCATAACTTGTTTGATGAGAATGAATTCCATTTGAATAAATGAGATATATGGTGTTATGGTAACAAGTGGGTTAAACACATGAATGTGTGGTGTTGGAAAGAGTAGGAATTGATCTTGTCTCATGAAATATGAAATTTGTAAAATCTTGGAGATTAATATTTTGGCCTCTTTTGGAAGATAATAAAAATCTATTTTTTGAATTTTAATTTATTTTGGGTCACATTGTTTCTTTATTATATATATATATATTAAATAATAATAATAAAAAAAAAACTAACTTTAATCAACTTCCCAAATCAACCATTTGTACCTTTTTCCACTAACCAATAAATTAGATTTTCTGCTCGCACTAGGAAGTTATTGTCCCAAAATAAAAGCCAAGTTGTCAAACAATTGACAGTTATTTTTAATATATATAGATTCGGTAATTTTGTATTTTAAATTTTAAAGTGTTATAATTTTTCATTTTATGTATTCGCTTTTGAAAAAATATTTTTAAAATTTAATTATCATGATCTATCAAATAAATTGATATAAAATATAAAATTATATGAACATGAATGTAACTTTTATGTGAAGCTACTGTATATGAATGAACCATTGTTGATAGATGGTGTTTGAGTAATGTTACTTCATAAAAAAAATATCATGAAAAGAATTCATGAAATTTATTTAATTGCATAATATATAATAAAATATTACAAACTAATTTAAGGATGGAAAATTTTCATGAAAATTTTTCATGATAATTCTTTCATGGTACATAACATTATTGATTGTATTTTTAGTAATAAATTTGGTTATCCAACACTTATGTGTCACAAATTTAAAGTAGTGTAAAATAGTTGATTCATTAGATATTTTGATAAGAGTGACAATATTCTAACTCAAAAATTAAATATATTTTCAAACTTAGAATATCTAATACAATTCTATCTTTGTCTCGTATCCTCTCTAATCATCAACCAACCCTACACACACGCGTCTCTCAATTCTGTCACTTCTTTCCTCTCTATTTCTCTAGCCTGTCTCTCTTTCTCTTTTCTCTAACCGTTCTTTCTCCTCTCTTTCTTTTTCTTTTCTTAAGCTATTATTTTATTTTAATAAACTATATACAACTTTTAATTTATCAATTTTACTTGTCAATCGTATAAATCTAGAAGAATCAATTAGCACCTCTCAAATACCCAACCTAAAAATAGTAAAGCAATACACCCCAAAACAACATTAGAAACCAAACACCAACTGGGAAACATCATAAGCTTCCAAAGAAGTCCACGCAATCGCCTCCTAAAAAAAAGTAATGTTACAACATATCTTAACCACACACACTAGGAAAAATCAGAATAAAATCACAATATGGGCACAAAAAAAAAAAAAAAAACTCTATATACAATATATCAAACAAATATACCATATCAAAAATAAAAATGACTAAATGATTTATGAAAAATACTCAAGACTAGATAGAGCAACATTTTCCAATATGAGATTTATGATTAATTTTTTCTTATAAAAATAAAATTGATAAATTAAAAATTATATATAGTTTATTAAAATAAAATAATAGTTCAAAAAAAGAAAAAAAGAAAGAGAGGAGAGAAAACGGTTAGAAAAGGGTAGGAGTGTAAAAATAGCCCGCGATCCAAAACTCGTCCGAGGCCTGGGATGGGCCTGACCCATTTATGCCAGTTTGGGCCCAAGTCCGAGTCCAGCCCAAGTGTGTGAACTTAGACCTAGGCCATCATTTTCAAGCCGGGCCTGGCTCGTGGCCCAGCCTATCGGCCCCGCTTAAAGCCCACTCAAGGCCCAGCCCGAGGCTCGGCCCGTTCGAAGCCCAGTGTTTTTTTTATTGAAAAATAATAAAATTTAGGTAGAAAAAAATGCTTAGGCCTGCCCAAGCCTATTGCTAAGCCCAGGCCTACCAAGTCGGCCCGCCTAAGGCTCGAATATCCCTGGGCCTAGGGCTGGGCCTGGACTTGATTTTTTGGCCCGTGGCCCGGCCCGGCCAGAATTTTAGCGGGAGCCCGTAGGGCTAGATTTACACCCCTAGAGAAGGGAAGAAAAGAGGGAGAAAGACGTGTCAAAAAAAAGAGAGAGAAGAGAAAGAAGTAACAGAATTAATTAAGAGGCGCGTGCGTAGGGAATAAATTCCCATGACTTGGTAATTGATTTTAAATATCTCACCCCTTTGAAATTTTGGCCTCTTTTGGAAGATAATAAAAATCTATTTTTTGAATTTTAATTTATTTTAGATCACATTTTTTTATTTTTTTTATGTATTTTTTTTTAAAAAGTTTAAAAACTAATTTTTAATCCATTTTCCAAATCAACCCTCTTTTAGAAAGATAATAAAAAGTTATTTTTTGAATTTTAATTTATTTTGAGTCACATTATTTCTATATTTATATATATATATATATATATATTTTTTAAAAATAATAATAATAATAAACTAACTTTAATCAACTTCCCAAATCAACCGTTTGTACCTTTTTCCACTAACCAATAAATTAGATTTTCTACTCGCACTAGGAAGTTATTGTCCCAAAATAAAAGCCAAGTTGTCAAACGATTGACAGTTATTTTTAATATATATAGATTCGGTAATTTTGTATTTTAAATTTTAAAGTGTTATAATTTTTCATTTTATGTATTCGCTTTTGAAAAAATATTTTTAAAATTTAATTATCATGATCTATCAAATAAATTGATATAAAATATAAAATTATATGAACATGAATGTAACTTTTATGTGAAGCTACTGTATATGAATGAACCATTGTTCATAGATGGTGTTTGAGTAATGTTACTTCATAAAAAAAATATCATGAAAAGAATTCATGAAATTTATTTAATTGCATAATATATAATAAAATATTACAAACTAATTTAAGGATGGAAAATTTTCATGAAATTTTTTCATGATAATTCTTTCATGATACATAACATTATTGATTGTATTTTTAGTAATAAATTTGGTTATCCAACACTTATGTGTCACAAATTTAAAGTAGTGTAACATAGTCGATTCATTAGATATTTTGATAAGAGTGACAATATTCTAACTCAAAAATTAAATATATTTTTCAAACTTAGAATATCTAATACAATTCTATCTCTGTCTCGTATCCTCTCTAATCATCAACCAATCATTGTACTTATATATCATCGGGTCTAAAATGTGAACTTGTATATTGTTTTCTAATAGTTTGGCAGTCCAAAAACAATCTTTGCAAGATTAAATCACTTTTCAAATTACTAAATAATTGTGTATTGAACTTTTAACTTAGATTAATTATTGAAATGATATATTATTGCAGAGGACCAGTTGCACATAGTTTTGTTGTTGCAACCAACTTTTTGTGTTTTGAACTGTTGGAAATTGGGTCGATTTGACCCGACCCATAACCCATGGAGCGTCCACATATTGTATATGATGTCAACAGGCTTAGATCGGCCTTCTCACATTGGCAATCACCCTGACACTTGTAGAGCAAGTGGGATGAAACATTAATTATTTTGGCTCTTAGAGAGCAAGTGAGGTAAATGTTTTGTGACTTGAGAAATGAACAAAACTTATTTATTGTTAGATGTCGCCTTAACATTGGCTAAGATGAGACATTAAAAAGTCGAACATGAAGTTATCCACAGTTTCATGAAGCCTGAATATCACTAAATGTGAAGTCTGAGATAGGCGCTTGATATGCGAATATGCTAAGAAACTTAGGTTAGGTGCTTGAATATCTACCATACTAAGATTTGTACGAAATTAGAGAGTGACGTACCCAATTTAGTAGGAGCTCCGCTATAGTATACTGTAGACACCTCATTTTTGACCGACCTTAAGACTCAGACGTCATCGATTGAGCGCTCGGTGATTGCGTATGTTGTGCTCGTTCTAAGGTTACAGAGTCTTGGCTGAGAGCCTTACATCCGGACTTCGGGACTCTTTTATGCTTTGTCTCGGTTTGCGAACCAGGTTCTGTTTTCTCTTCCTGAAGGGAGGGAGAGGTCTCGTAGACCATCTCTCAGTGGCCGTAGGCTACTTTTCATGGTCGTAGGCCACTTTTCCCGTTTGGAGACCAGTTTTCAATTTTTGGAGCCGTCGGCTGCGCGCCTCGGTTCGGGACCACTTAACTTTCTCCGTTTGCTCCGGTTTTTGGCACACACCTTGTTTCCTCTCTCTAGAGGGACACTGTGGCCCAGGAGACCACCTTCTTGATCACACGCCACTTTCGATGCTTCATTTTTGGCATGGACCTTGTTTTCATTATTTGGGAGGTGGTACAAGGATGAGAGACCACCTTTTATTCTTGGAGACCACTTTTTCCTGCCACCCAGTTTTTCTTGTCAGGTAGCTGGTCTCCCTGACTTTTGAGCCACATTTGCTGGTCTCCCACCATGCCACTAGCTTGCATTCGGTTGGGAGACCACCAAATGGGCTGGCCGGCCACCTTTCTTGAGTTTGAACCTTTTGAACTGGTCGGCCAACTAGGGAAGTGGTCGGCCGACCACCTGAACTGGTCGGCCTGCCTCCCTTAGTATTGTCTCTGTGAGTTGTTGCCAGTTGTGCCAGCTGAAAGGCACAGAATGGATCCTCCATACACGTGTATGAAGGATCTTCAAGCTTGTTTTTTAGCTTCTTTGAGAAGCTTTGGACCCTCTTGGCTATAAAGGAGGGCCTCCCCCTCCTTTGTGAAGGTTCAGACTTTCCCTAAGGCATACACATATACCTCCCTCTCTATATCTCTATTTTGGCTCCAAAAGTGCTAAGTTCTTGCCCCTTTGCACACTACCTCTTAGCCTAACACCTCCAACACCAACCTAAGCTTCTTGAAGGGTCTTGAGAAGTCCTAAGGAGCTGCATTTTTCGTCCATAAGCTGCTGGAGTTGCTGAGCTACAAGGGTAACACCCTATTCCCTTTTTTGAGCTTTATTTTGCTCCATCTTTTAGACATACTTGCAAGCATTTTTGAGCTTTGGTGTAAACTGAAAAAAGTCTTATTTTAAGGTCCTTAACATGTTTGTTTAAGATCATTTTCCTGTTGGGGGTCATCTACCCCCTTGCATGCTTCATTTCACCTTGTTTTGAGCCATGCATTAAGGCCTTTGTTTTGAGCTTTGTTTTCCCTTTTGACCACTGAAATCCAGCAGATTTTCAGTGGTTATTATGTGTTTTTGAGAGCCAAAATCAGAGAGGGGTGACCCTCTCTCTCCTTGTTTTGATTTCTAGCATATTTGGCCTAACAAAGGAGCCCTTATTTGCATGCTTTCAAGCCATGTTTCAGGCCATTTTTGGTGAGTTTTAGGACCTTCATAGGCTCTTCCCAAAGCTTGTTTTGCCATATTGGGTGTCCATCTTGCATGTGTAGAATAACCCTCTTCATAGCCTATCAAAGAAGCATGTCATTCTTGCATGCATTGATCATGTTTCAATGAGTTTTTGGGCTTTATTTGGCATGTCATATCTCTGAATTTTTCTGGTTTAGTGACCTCTTGAATGCTTCATATACTTGTAGTGTAAACCCTCTTCACTAGCTTGTATTGCATGCTATTTTGGTCTTTGATTCTAGCACTTTTTGGCCATGCCTTAAACTGATTTTGTGCATATTTTGGACTTCCTTAGCTCTATTTTTATGCCTCATGGTCGAATGATGCTTGCTATGCATGGTTGTAGTGTAATACCCTTGCCTAGCCTTGAGTTTTGAAGCCTATTGCATGCTTATACTGAGGTGTTTTCATGTTTTGGGGCCATTGAGCATGCCATATCAGAGCCTATACTTGTGCCATATTCCCATGTTTTCCACTCTTTAAATGTGTTTGAGAGTCGTGCTTAAATACCTCATTTCTGGACCATTGCATGAGCTTCATTTCTATGCATTTTGAGCCATCATTTTAGACCATTTTCCCACTGTCTTGGGCCTGCATAGGGACTGTTTAGGGCTGGTTTGGTCATTTGTGCATTGCTTAGCATACCTCTAGTGTAATGCACTTCACTAATTTCGGTACTTGAGTCATCCGACATGCATCGGGTGAGTTGTTTGCATGATTCGAGACCGCCTTGTATGCCATTTCAGAGCTGGAACTTGTGTCATTGTATGCCATATTTCATGCTTGCCATACTTTGGTAGAGTTGCACTTTGTGCCTTAGGTTTGGTCCCTTGCATTTGTGCATGTTTGCACGTATTTTTGTTGTCTCATTTTCGTCCTATTGGCCACTGATTTGGATGGGGCTGAGGTGCATCCATCTTGGTTTAAGTCCATCTTGCATTGCATATGCCATATAGTCCATGTTGTTGCACGATTGACCATTGCATTATGTATGCCTTGATCATCTCATTGATAGTCTTCATATGTGCATTGCATATGCCATGTAGCGTCATGTGCATTGAGTATGCCATTCTTAGTTCATAGCATTGTGTATGCTAGTCGCACCCTTGCATGTTTGCATCATTTAGTCGCATTGCATTTAGGTTGCATGCTAGAGTTGCATTGGTGCGTGCATTGTGTGTTGCATCGTGTTTGGAATAGGAGTTAGTCCAAACACGGGAAACGAAGGACGTTTCGTACTCAAAGTGACGAAACGTGCTTCAATTCCCAGTCGCCGACACTCTTGACTACCCATGATGGAGTTTAGGCCTTATTGTTCATATGTGCATTCATTTCATATCGAGTCGTGCAATTCGACTCCTCGGCCATCATGCATCGAGATGCATGATTGGTGGCACGAGGATCGAGGACTACCCTCCCTAAAGCTTATGCAATGATGGGGAGAGTGGTCGTGCACACATATGTTGAAAATACTTTGTCGTGCCCCTTTCTTGCTCACTGTTGCAGCAAACCAGAAACCAGCAGCAAAAACTGGTCGGCAGTATCCCTACAGGTTCCCATGGTGGAGTTTCATCCTTCTGGAGCTTTGTACAGTATTCTGGGACCAGTTGTAAACAGAGGCAAATCGGGGCATCGCGATGGATTTCCCGACAAGGCGACTCGAGTATGCATGCATCCCTTATCATTCAAAGCAGAGCTGAGGCAGTCCATCATATGTAGTTTGCATGCTAGTTCATTTGCTTATTTAGTTAATTTGTTAATTAGCTAATGTTGTGTAATAATTTGCTTGATTAGCTTAGATTAGCTAGTTGGTTGTGTATTATTCATTTGGACCTTCTGAGGAGGGCAATGTTGTAATAAGTGTGCGTGTGTATGATATATGTCTTCCAGCCCCACGTCTTTCTCCCTTTTACTTACTTTCGATGGTTAGTTTTAGGGCACGTTTCAATTAGCATCCTTATGCTCACATGTTTGCATCCATTCATCTGTCTTACATGCATCGAGCTCGGTACATCATACTAACTGCATTGTATTTCAATTTCAAGTTGAATACATGTTATCTGTTGCATTTCATATACCATGTTTAGAATAGTCGAGCCTATCTTAGTTGCATTTTGCATGTGTTGCATTAGCCATCTTAACATGAACTAGGATCATGCATTGATTACTAACTAGTTTCTGTTTTGGCTTGGAGTACTCGGTGAGTGTTTATGCTTTAGCATCCTTGCATGCGTGTGAGTGACTGCCATGATAGCATGCTTACCATGAGGCGATTTGCTTATGTGATATAACTGCCTGAATGCCTGTGGGTGGAGATTGGGTTATTTGAATTGGAACAATGCATTGAATGAATGCATTGAATGAGAGTTTTAAGCCCACTTGAGAGTAGCAAAATCATGTTTTCTAAGCCCACTAAAGGGTGGCAAAATCCACGTCTTAGCCTACTTGCGAGTAGCACCTTCAAACCGTTTTTCAAAATGAACATGAAATGTTTTGTTCCAATTCAGGCGACCCAGTCTATACTTGTATGCTGTGCGCATCGCATAGTAATTCTAGGCTAATAATCGGAATAAGAGCACATATGTTTTCAAAACTCGATATCATGCTTAGTAGTGGCCGATCTTTGATCGGGCGAGCGGGAGTGCTCATAGCTGACCTTCCCCAATCGTACCCAAGTTCCCGAGCCAAGGCAACTTTGGTGATGATGGACACGTGGCCTTAGGCAACGAGTCAGGGTTTCCTAAATTCCCCCCAAAAAATAAATATTTAGGTGGTGACTCTGTATTAGGCAAAGCAGTCCATGTTTGGCACTTCTTTCTAAAAATCAGTTTTTCAAAAACGATTTGCCGGATTTTGACTCTTTGATGATTCATCGGTCTTGCATTGCACTCTGCGAGATTAGATACAGGACCGTGACATTGAGTCCTGAAATGTAGTAAGCCCAAATGAACAAAACGGGATTCCCTCCTGGGATGTTCGGGGACGTCTACATATACATATCATACTGTATGTGCTACCATCAACCACTTAAGGAAATGGCTAGATGGATCCTTGCTCTAGCACTCTGTGAGCCCTGTTAGGCCAATAATAGGCCTACACTATGCCCTTGAACCTTGAACTATGTCATGAAGTGATGACTTGATGTCGCTACTTTAGCATGTCATCCAAGGATTATGATGAATACAATCTAGAGGACCATGTCTAGGAAAGCGGTCAAGTTTTAGTGAAATGACATAAGTGGCTAGGGAAAATTGTTGGAAATCATACCCTTGTATTGTAGCTCATTGCCCGCGCAATTATGTGACGACCGGGTCTTCCTTTTTCCCTTTTTTTTTCCTCTCTTTTTCTTTCCTTCTTCGCTCCACTTTCTTTTGTTCTCGTTGAGCTTGAAACGTTCGGAGTTTAATCCTCAAAATAAAGTCCTCTTCTTGATTGTGCTTTGGTTTTAAATCTCACTTGTTCCAGAGAGCGCGGGGGTCAGGTCCGGGGTGCTCGGAGGCGAAACAGAAGATTTTCTAGGCTGCAGGGTAGGGCCGCACATACGGGGGCCCATGGTCGCACGTGCGGGAAGAGGGGGTTTCTTCAAGTTGCATTCTGCTTAAAAAGCAGGGGCGGAGGAGCAGGTGTGGGACCAGCCGCATGTGCAGGGATCGATGCCGCACGTGTGGGGGAACGTGCCGCACGTGCAGGGCGGGACAGATCCGAAACCTTGTTTTTTTTTAATCTTTTTGGTCCGAAAGTCTCACTCATTTTACACATTCTTCTCTCACTCTAAACCCTATTTTCCTTCCCCTTCTCTCTAGAAAACCTTCTCAAACACCCAAAAGTCTTTGATTCTTGCAAATCTTGGGGTTTAGATCCAACATCATCCCTCTCTATTTTGGTGAGCAAGCAAGAGCAACATTGTGTGGTGGGGTTTGAGCTTTGGCAACTTTGGTTTCTAGGGTTTTTCCCTCTCATCATCTCCATTTCTTCACCAAGCTTTGAGGTAGGGTTCTTGAGTTATATATATAGTTTTGCTACCATGTTGATGATTTAAGAGTCTTCCATGGGTTTTGATGATTTTCAATCTTGTGATTTTTTTAAAATGTAGAGATTCCTCCAAAAGAGGGCTTTTCCTTAAACTTTCAAAAATGTTGGTGAATCTTGTAGGGTTCTATCTTGTTAATTAAAGAGGGATGTTTTGATTAAGGTTACCACCAAGAAATGGGAAAATATTGTTTTTGATGAAAACCCTTAAAATTGGGAGATTTTAACAAATAAAAGATATGCCTACGAAATCCTTTATTACCTTGTGTTAAGAAGTTGAATGAGAGTAAATATCATAACTTGTTTGATGAGAATGAATTCCATTTGAATAAATGAGATATATGGTGTTATGGTAACAAGTGGGTTAAACACATGAATGTGTGGTGTTGGAAAGAGTAGGAATTGATCTTGTCTCATGAAATATGAAATTTGTAAAATCTTGGAGATTAATTTGAAAGTTTTTCATGTTGCCTTGAGGAGGCTAATTGTTGTGACTTGCGCGTGTTAAGAATTGTTGGTAACACAAGTGTTTTGGTGAACTAGTTTTTGAAACGGAGAAATGAGAACGGAATTAAGGACCTTTGTCATAAAGGAAAATTGAGAATAGAGAAACACCATGAAGTCGTAATTATTGCATCATGTTTTAAATGTTTTATTGTCGTTATTGTTCATCTTATCATAAGTTGGAAAATGTTTGCATTGAGAATATTTTCATTGTAATAAGAATTATGGAAATGAGTTATGGGGTAAATACATGGTAAGTCCGGATAGGGGGTGTAGTTGAATTTGTTAAGTTGGCTTGAGTGTCCTTGGTGAAAGACCAGAAACCGCGCGGATAGGTGTCGAGCCTTCCGGTTAATACCGGTAAAAATGACAGTTTGGTAGTACTCGTAGAGTCTACTTACAGACACCAGCCTAGGGATTACCAGTGTCGTATTTACCGCCCCTGTTGATTAATAATTGGAAATTTTGGGGAAAATGTTGAGATTGCAAATGATTGTCGGAAAGATAGAAATCTTTAAAATGTGCATGAAATGGATTTTCCTTAAAGGATGCATGGCATGTCATTAACATTTGCATTGTTTTAAAGAGTATGCATAACTGTATATACTTTGTGAGAATTCTCTACTGGGCTTTGTGCTCACCCCTATGGTGGTGCAGGTAAAGATGTAGTGATCCTGCCGAACTGAGGGCATGGATATTTTTTAGAAGAGTACATAGCTCTTTTATTTTGTATAATCCTTTTGAGCCAAGGGCTAACGCGTATGGGTTGTAGAAACCATTTTTGCGTAACCAAGCTTATGCCTTGGAAGATGTAAGCCCTTAAGGGCATTCTATTGTTTGAGACTAGATGTTGCACATGCTATAGATTCATGTTTTCTTTTGTTATGTTGAATGTATACTGCATGTGGGACTTTTGTATTAAACTCATTTATCAAGTATGGGAAGATGAAAGAGATATTTTTATTGTTTAGTGAATGTTGTTTAATTTAGGTAGTTCATGTTGAATTATTTTCGGGGCGTTACAAATTATGTCGGATTTGAGATCACAATATAATCATGAGTACAGATACAGTGTTGAGGTCAAACATGTTTATAAGCTATGACTCGCGAGAGGTTCTAAAATGTTTGATCTGGTGTGATCCAATGAATTTGGAGTGCAGACAAGATATTTCGAGTGATGTGCTATGTTAGTTTATGGTGGCTTAATATAGCACTCCTACCTTTATACCTTCTCATCAGGTCACACACTCTATTTTTCCGTATAAGGAGTGGACTGAATGAGAGATTAAGAAATGACAGTTGTAAATATAACCAATGATGTGGACGAGTGGGAGATGTTGGAAATTGGGTCGGATTTAACCCGACCCATAACCCATGGAGCGTTCACATGGGTTGTAGATAATTCATACTATTTAATAAATAAGATAATTAAGGAATTATCTAATGCAGTGTTTGAATTATTGTGGGAATCCACAACTCCACATCTATCAGCAAATATAGAGAAAATATAAGTATTATTGTTGTGGGAGTTTTACCCAAAAAATCTCTGCAGAATTTCTTCACTCTATTCTTTCCTCTTAGGTCACCATTATAAAACCTAGGGATTTGGAGTGTGAATAATATATTGAGAAACTCTGGTAGCTTTTCAATTGACGAAGAAGGATTTTTCAGACAAGACTCGTAATTCAAACATCCGATCCAAACTGTTTCCGTTTCAGGTAATATGATTACCCACATATTTTCTTTCATGAACATTTAAAATGAGTAAATCCTTCTTTCAAAATTCACTTGGTATAGGTTGTTTGGAATCAATTTTTTTTATAAATTATATGTAATCTTTTTTTTTTTCCTTGCTACACTTTAGTTTTGTATTAATTAACTGAAAAATACAAATAAAAGAAAAAAAAAATAGACCATTGAAAAAATTTAGAAACTAACCCCAAACAAGCCCTTGATTGACTTGGTTAACAATTCTAAACAACATAAAAGCAAAATAAAAGGTATTGGCCTAAGATATAGTCAAATGTAAAGAACACGAGTGGGTCAAAATTTCATTTATCCAAATATCCAATAATGTTTCAAATTTGTCAAACTAACGTTTTCATTTAAATTAAAAAAATGACAAAAGTTGAATAGTTGTTCTAATTGATTTGAGTTGTAGCAGGTTGTGTATTTTGCATAAAGCTATTTCTTAGTAAAGAACAAGAAAAAGAAGAAGGTCAAAAGGATGTCACAACAGGCCAGCTAATTAACGTACTAGCATGTCATCCGTGCTATGAACGAGATAAAATAATATATTATTTATTAAAAATATAATAATTATATTTAATTTTATATTTTTTTCTCATAAATAAAATTTTATATATAAGTTTAAGAGTTTTGTTTTAAATATTCCTTTATTATAATATTTACTCATAAACATAGATTAAAATTGTTGTATTGACAATTAACAATTAAAATTATGCTTTGTTATAAAAAAATGACATAGTTCTAATACTTCACTATTTTAGAATAAAAATATATAAATTTTAAAAAATTGTTATATTGGTTTTTGAAAGGAAAATAGTTAAAGACATTTTAAAAACTTAATGAATAAGAAAGAATCATCGTAACATATAACTTAAAATATCAAAAAAAAAAATGAATAAAGAATTAAAAAAGATGTGATTACAATTAAAACTAATGTCATATTTATTAATATGTATAATTTTATTTGGATATTATTTATATTTTAACATGCTTACTGAAAACAAAAATAAATAAAAATAAAAATATTAATAATTTTGAGTTTTAAAATATGATTTTGTAGACTTGCTATATTAACTTTTGGAAGGAATATATTAGAATTTTTTTACAAAAATTGAATATTAGTCATTGAATAAATCTTATAAGATTTATAAAATAAAATTTGTAATAGGAATAAATTAATGATATCGCAACATATGCATTTTAACAATTTTAAATCTTGAAAAAAAAGATTAGGATTTTGAACTTCAATTATTGTACAACATTTTTATTTATAATAATATAAATTCGGATAGGTAATAGATAGATTAAAATTAATTATAAATATAGCTATATTTAAAAGGATATAGCTTTGTATAGTTATATTTTAAATTCTAAAATTTATTTTTTAACTTCTTATATAAAAAGATTCAAAATTTTAAATTACATATGATTTTTTTCTAAAAACATATGAACTCACAGTGGAGTAGAGAGAGAAATACCATAAAGGAAAGGAAGAGCTACACATATTAAAGATGAATAATTAAATAATTGATTAACACCTTTAATAGTTTAAAATTTTTGATTAAAATTAAAATTTTCTATTTATAACTTTGAAAAACTATTATATGCCTTTGAAATAATGCTCTGCACCAATTGTCAATTAACACATATCATAATATAAAAAAATATTAAAAGTAAATTTTTTTCAAAAAAAAGTAATGATATACAATCATAAAATCAATATAAAAAACTTTTCAATAAAAATTTTGTTTGGATTTTTATCTATCATTTTATAGTGAGTGACATGTTTTTTTATTATACAAATGACCCTATCATGCCATTTTAGTATAAAAATTCTAGGAAAACAATATTAACCAACAAAAAATAGTTATAAACAAAAAATTGATAATGGTTGGTAAAGATGAGGGAGAAATGACACACAAAATATGAAATACAAAAACAAAAAAATGGTCATAGATAAAAAATAAGAAGAAAAAATGGTGTACCTAAAAGATAAAAGAGTCTGTTTAAAGAATAGAACAGATTAAACATAAACTAACCTCCAATTTGTTTCATAAAAATAAAATTAAAAAACAATCAGTTTCATTGTTCCATGAATATAATATTTATAGGGCGAGCAAGATATGAATGGCTTGGAAAAAGTATTATGTGTGATGGCTAAGATTTTTTAATAGAGGAAAGAATTAGTTAGAGAAAGAGTGCATAAGAATACTTCTTTTCATCTTTTCTTGTCTAAATTATAAATCATGGAATCATTATAAAAAATAATAAATTATGAGATTTTTCTAAAAATATATATATAGTATAGATATGCATAAATTTATTTGGGAATAAAATTGTGTTTAATTATAAAATAGAGAGTGAATCTAGATATAAGGTTTAATTTTTATTTTATGTTAGGCTTAATTTTAAGTTTATATAGATTAGACCAATTGTGAAATATTTTAATAATATACATTTTATAGGAGGCGAGAGAGTTTTCTTTTCATTAGATTTATTTTAGGAGATAGAAAATTGTATGAAATTTATATTCTTTTTTAAAAAATTAGATTTAAGGTATTGAAACACATAAGGCCTCTAAGATGAAAAGTCACTTTGACATAATATATAGCATAGATAGATTATGAGATTTAGGAAAGAGATAAATATTGGAGGAGAGATTTTAGAAACTTGTAATTCAATTTTTTTTTTTAAAATTTATAGTTACTTTGTTAGCTAATAGTATTATTTTTAAATATTTTTTAAAATTGCAAAAATTAGCAATTTTAGTTTTTTTTTTAATCTATAGTTATTTTGTTAGCCAATAGTACTATTTTTAAATATTTTTAAAATTACAAAAATTAGCAATTTTGATTTTACCTTCTTTTTAATCTATAATGTTTTTGTTTTTAAATGTATAATTACTTTGATATGAGATGGGATTTGTGTTTTTTTTTTAAATGGATAATTACTTTATTATGAGATGAGATTTAGGAAATAGAGAAATATTGGAGGGGGGAGGGGAGATTTTAAGAACTTATAATTCAAAATTTTAGGTGATTTTTTGTTTTTTGTTTTAAATCTATAATTACTTTGTTAGTCAATAGAATTATTTTTAAATATTTTTAAAATCACAAAAATTAACAATTGTAGAATGAGAGTTTGGAACTCTCACAAGCCTTTTCCTTATATAATATATAGATAGATATAGATATTTATATTTGTTTTAGATATTTTTTTAATATACAAATTATTATTTGTAGATTTTTTATAAAAATAATTTAATAATCTCATCACTAACTATAGTATATGGGAGAAGTTGAAAAATGTGCTATAATAATTATGAGAGAAGTCAAAAAGGCTTGTGGATTGAAAAAAATCAATAAATGCTGAGATTATTATTATTTTTAAATTAAAAAATTAGAAAATTAAGATTGGGATATTGGAGTTCTCACAAGCTTGTTGGTTAAAAATCCTCTTTTCCTTATGTAATACTAGCCTATCACCCGTACTATGTACGGGATAATTATAGACATTTATATTTATTTTAGATATTTTTTAATATATAAATTATGTTTTTTAAGATTTTTTATAAAAATAATTTAACAATCTTATCACCAACCATAGTGTATCGGAGAAGTTGAAAAGGGTACTGTAGTAACTATATACAGATTGTATCTATAATTATTTGTATGAAGGGATTTTAAATGCTAATCAGGGGATTTTGACCAAATCAATAAATGTAGGCATGTGGAAAGACAGGTGGATTGAAAAAATTTAATAAATGCTGATTAGAGAATTTTGACCAAATCAATAAATGCTGAGATTTTTTTTTAAATAAAAAATAAAAAATTTAGAAAATTTAGATTAGGATATTGAAGGTCCCACATGCCTTGGGGGTTAAAAACCCCCTTTTACTTATTATATAGTAAGTATAGATAATTGGTACATTATGTGACCCTAATGAGTACAATCCATTTTGTTTTTCAAAAAACACAGTGAGTTAAAAATAAAATCACAAATAAAATGAATTGATAGTTAAAAAAAACACAATAATTTTTTTTCAAAAAACACAATGAGTTAAAAAAATCAACTACAATTTTTTTTTTATCAAAATACAATCTAATCATTATCAATAATTGGTACTTTAAAAATCAAATCAGAAAAAACTCAAATCAAATCACAAATATTTTTATGCTATCTAACTACAATCATATTTTTTTCATAAATAATTGTAAAGAAAAATCATTAAAACAGTAAATAAAAGATTAAATCACATTAAAAAAAAAAGAACCATTGAACAAACTAAAATCATATCACATTTTTTCCATAATAAAAAACATAAATAAATGAAAAAAAGAACCATTGACTAACTACAATCACATTAAAAAAAAAGAACCATTGAACTAATTACAATCACATTTTTTTCCTTTATGAGTGTTTATGTTTATCTAACTTCAATCATATTAAAAATAAAATTAAAATAATAAATAAAAAGATTAAATAACATTTAAAAAAAAACATTGAACTAACTACAACAATCATATTAAAAAAAAGAGCCATTGAACAAATTACAATCACATCACATTACAATCACATTTTTTTCTTTGTGAGTGTTTATGTTTATTTAACTTCAATCATATTAAAAATAAATTTAAAACAGTAAATAAAAAAAACCATTGAACTAACTACAACAATCATATTAAAAAAAAAAACCATTGAACAAACTACAATCACATCACATTTTTCCCATAATAAAATAAATAAATGAAAAAAAAACTATTAAACTAATTACAATCACATTAAAAAAAATGAATCATTCAACTAATTATAATTACATTTTTCTCTTTGTGAGGGTTTATATTTATCTAACTTCAATCATATTAAAAAATCAAATTATAAACAAAAGGAGATAATTTTGATCATACAAATCACAATTTTTTTAATGCTATCTAACTACAATGACATTTTTCTCATAATAAAAAAAATAATTGAAAAAAAGAACCATTAAAATAGTAAATAAAAATATTATTTAGAGC
>NW_021024814.1:223522-304158 GCF_004153795.1 Camellia sinensis
CCAATAAATTCCATACCTATTAAACGATGTCGTTGCATATTTCCATTTATTAGGTGACAAATATATTTTTGTCTAGGAATGATAAGGCGTTTGCTTTTATTGTTAACATGTAATACTTTTGTAAGAAACTACTCTGATGAATAGAAGAATGTTTATCTTTATTACCAATTCATGTCTATATTGATGGGTTTAATGTTATTTTTATGAGGGCGTGACAAGTTGGGTTTTTATTGATAAATCTCATTTA
The DNA here is from genome assembly GCF_004153795.1 of Camellia sinensis. Taxonomy (NCBI): domain Eukaryota; kingdom Viridiplantae; phylum Streptophyta; class Magnoliopsida; order Ericales; family Theaceae; genus Camellia; species Camellia sinensis. The sequence continues at coordinate 223,770 of NW_021024814.1, forward strand.
GAGATGTTCTATCCCAATATGTCCATAAAGGAAAATTATAATCTAATTAGGCCCATGTGTTTATATTTTTATTACATAAGGTTCTTTTTTCCTAATTTATATTTTTTGTTGGACTATTATACCTTTATATCTATTGTTGATATATATTACATATAAAAATGATATACACGTTTCCCTCTGTTTTCGTTGTGGTAGGGTTTCATTCCTATGGGAGAGAAGACAAAGTTTGTGATAGTGTTTCATTGTGATAGGGTTTCATTCCTGTGGGAGAGAAGACGATGACTCAGAGTTTGTGCTATGTTTTGTTCTGCCATAGTTACGATTTCCAAGCCTTTGGGGTCAAAAACCCCCTTTTGCTTAATATATAGTATAGATACTAGCCTATCACCCGTGCTATGCACGAGATAATTATAGATATTTATATTTGTTTTAAATTTTTTTTAATATATAAATTATGTAGCAATCTAGAATTTTTCCTTCCGCTCGAGTGGGGGAGTTAACGCTCAAGCGGGCTTGTGAGGCTTCTAGTATTTTTGCAGTCTGTTCGGAATTTTGAGAGTTGTAAATTCTCGCTCGAGCGTAGGAGTGGTCGCTGTCGCTCGAGCGACCGGCTTTGTTGGTCTGCGCGCTCGAGCGCGAGATTGGGCGCTCAAGCGGTCTGCCTGGTTGAGTTTGAATTTCTGAGGTTGGTGGGATTGTTTTTGACCCTTTTATTATTGTCTTTGGAGCCTCCTAGTTTTATTTTGGGTCATTGATCGAAGTGGTAACATGATGGTAAATTAAGATTGGACCAAAAACTTTAATTCGGATAATCTTCCTACGAACAGCCATCACTCTTTTGACTTTTTCTTTTTCACACTTTGAATTTGGTTGTGAGGCTAGAACCATTGGAAAGCTTATTTTCGAGGCTTCAATTTGGACACAAGAACGACCTAAAATGGAGTCCGGATGGGAAAGTTATACCTGTTCGAAGTTTCGAAATCTGTGCTGGAAGCATGTACGCTCGAGCGGGAAAATGGACGCTCGAGCGGACTGCACGAGTTCAACAGCTTAAAAACGTGATTTTTAGATAATTTCTTACATTTTCTTTTCCCCTCTTCTTTGCTCTCATTCTAGGTCCGAAAACCTAGCCCTAAAAACCTTGATTTCCTCCACTTTTATTAACAAATCCACCATGGATCTTGCATTAAGGACGGAGAACAAGAGAAGATCAACATTTTCAACCGATTGAAGCTCGGATTTGTGACGGATTCTCATCAAAGCTTCGCTCCTTTGCTTGATTCTTGAGGTAGGGGTTCTTGTTCTTCCTCAATACTTCCATAAATAGATAGATTTGTGGTATTTTGATTATATACATACAAAACCTACATTTTTGGCCATCTATAGTATATTATGAGAATTGGGGGTTTAGGGTTTGAGATGTTGGGAGTTCAATTGATGGGTTAAAATGGTAGATTGTGAACCCTAGGTGTATAAACAATGGGAAAGTTGGAATAAAAAGTAATGGGTTAAGAAATTTGATTTTTTTCTTGAAATTTCTAGGTTTTCTAGAAACCCTAGGTTGATTCATGATGATAATCAATGATTTGGCCCAAATTGAAAGTAGAATCATGAAATTGATAGGCTGAATTATATACGTACAAGTTTAATTGGAATTTGGTTATATTTGAAAATTATGTTTAAAATTTGCGAATGAACTTTGTTATGAGCATTGTAAATCATGCTATAATGAGAAAGGAAATTGGGGGAAATGATTTATTAATGATATAGATGACATAAACTTGGTTATGGAATGATGAGATGGGATTTAAGAATTTACCTTGAATTATGTTGAATTATATCTAGTGGTGTTGAATTGAATCATGTTGAATAGTGTTGATTATGTTGAATTGTGTTGACTATGTTGAGTTGTGTTAGGTTGTATTGATTTTGGGTTGATATAAATAAAGGAAATTTTTCCCTAATTGGATCAAATTGTTCTTTTGTATAAGCAATTAAAATTGTCAGTGTAAATGTGAAATCGGAGGATTATTAATGACGATGATGGAGTTTGATATGCATTATCACTCCCATATGAGATTTTGGAAAAAAGCATATCTTCAAAGGAATTTATATATCGGTTTAGATGTATTTGTTTTGAGCTATCGGTGGAGGATAGCTGTGATTGGTATAGAAATTGCATGTTGACTAGGCAAACCGGACTATTTATAAATCATGCATATCATAGAGAATGCAATGGATTTTGAGGATTTAAACTGTATGTTTTGGGAAAAGATTTTGGAAATTCTTGTGCTATGTTTAAGAGCACTTGTTTCTTTTGAAAATCATATTTTGGATCACATGTATTGTGCTAGTTGAAAAGAGTAAATAATATGTTAAGTCTGAGAAATGGTTGTCATTGAATATGACTGTGTGTTTTAATACATTGTATATGTATGATTGTTTGGGAGGAGAAAGGGGATGTACTCCATGTGTGATTGTATGATTAAATACATTGTATATGTATGTTTGTTTGGGAGGAGAAAGGGGATGGACTCCATTGTTTGGAAGGAGAAAGGGGATGGACTCCATTATAACGAAGTTGGCCGGAGTGTCTTGGGTGAAAGTCCCGAAATTTATACATGGGTGTCGATCCCACGGACGAAATATTTGTAAAATGGCAGTTTGAAGTGTTTATGTATATTTTGTATGATTGGGAAAACCACTGAGTTGTAGTCTCAGTTTGGTTGTTGTGAAATAATGAAATTTACTCATGAATTGAGAAGAATAAATGAATTGAAAATGAACTGAAGGGAAATGGATTAAGGATTGAAATTGGCATTATGTGGGTAATTGGATTAAGGGCTAGTGATGATGAACTCAATGGATTGCTTGTGACAAAAGGGAAGACTATGAGCTTTGTTTTGTAAGTAATTGGGAAATTGAATTAAAAAGGGTTTGTGATTCTTGTGTTATGTTTGAACTCTAATCCTTTGGATTTTGATGTTATGGAGTATGGTAATTAGAAATGGAAATGAAATGTGTAATGTTAGAATGGAAACGAAATGTGGAATATTAAAATGGAAACAAAATGAGAAATAATTTGGAATCGGGTTAATGAATTGAAGATGATGTTCTTCCTTAAGTGTGCTTGTTTTCAAAGAAAATTTATGACTTCTTAATGATGAGAGACTACATTTATGGCAAGGAGTTTTCTTAAAAGGTTCAAGTGAAATTTTAAAAAAAGATAATTTTTGGTATAATATTTTGAGCTTACAAAATGCCATCTTACTAAATGATATCACTCTGCATGCATGATCATTTCTATCTATGTGGTTGCTATTGTTGTAGACCTATGAGATTCCTACTGGGCATTAGTGCTCACCCCTCGTTGTTTTATTCTTTTTTAGGAAGAGAATTTCGGATTCATTAGTTGAAGAGTATGGATTCTATGTACCTTATGTGTAAAATTTATCATAGATGTTAAGGGAATAAAAAATGTATCTTGTGGTTTGTAATTATTTATTTGTAGCTCCGTAGCGGAAGCTTGGCATGTATTATTATTGTCATTGTAATATTCATGGAGAGAGAGAACGTGTATCATTGTGTTTCTATCACCCAAGGGTGATAGACCTTTAAAAAAAAATGGATCTAATTTAAAGGCTTTGGTAATGTTTCAGAGTAATTGAAAAATAAGGCGTGACAAATTATGTTTTTTTAAAAAAATTATAAAAATAATTTACCAATCTTATTATTAACCATAATGTATAAGAGAAATTAAAAATGCTACTGCAGTAACTATGCAAGGGCTATATCTATAATTATTTATATGGGGAGATTTTAAATGTTGATCAGAGATTTTGACCAAATCAATAAATGCAGGCATGTGGAAATACATGTAGATTGAAAAAAGTTAATAAATGCTGATCAGGAATTTTGACCAAATCAATAAATGCTAAGTTTTTTTTTTCATAAAAAATTTAGAAAATTCAGATTGTGATATTGAAGCTCCCACAGACCTTAGGGGGTTAAAAACCCCCTTTTGCTTAATATACAGTATAGATACTAGCATATCACCCGTGTTATGCACAGATTGTGTTTACATGTCTTCTTTTTTTAAAATGTGAATTGTGATCTTTAAATGTTTTTTTTTAATGTCTTCTTTTTTTGTTTTTTATATTATATTAAAGTTTAATATTTTTATAATAATCATATGTGTTGGACTTTTCAAGGAATTAAATGTCTTTTTTTTATTATATTATATTAAAGTTTAATATTTTGATAATAATCATATGTGTTGGACTTTTTAAGAAATTTTTTTATACTTGTTCTTAATGTATTAAAGTTTATTATGAGGGATAATAATCATATGTGTTGGGACTTTTCAAGGAATTCATATGTGTTGGATTTCAAAGAATTTTTTTTATGCTTGTTCTTAATGCATTAAAGTGTTATTATGAAGGTAAGACTTGGAATTTGGGAAAAATTAATAAATGCTAAGGTTTTTTTTTTAAATCAAAAAATCAGAAAATTTAAATTGAGAGATTGAAACTCCCACAAGACTTGGGGTTAAAAATCCTTTTTTGCTTAATATATAGTATATAGATATATATATATATATATATTTACATCTTTCCCAGATCTATGAGTACTCCCCTCTTCTTGTGTACACCTAACCCCATTCGATTCTAAACAACCCCTCATGTTTAAATAAATAATTTTTTAAAATCTCAGACTAAATGTGTAAGTATCCTCAGTAGATAAGTCCTATTTTTAAATCTATTAAAAATTCAAATTAATTTTTTCGTTACCAACTCAGTTTAGTGGTAATGTTGTTGAATTGTGAAATTAGTGTTTATTTTTATTTTTTTTTAAAAAAAATCATAAGTTTTACTGTATTTTTTTTAATAAAATTTATATTTCTAAAATTTACTCGTCAATATCTATCAAATAAAATCAATATTGAACATTAAATTGTGTATTAAAAAAATTAAAGCTATTGAAGAAAATTTCTCAAATTTCTGAAGATGTGAAATTTCACAATATTTGTGTTTCAGTAATTAAGAAATTTCGTAGTCATTGAATAAAAACTACGATAAAAATTGATTTTTCTAAAAATTACAAATTTTTTTAATTTTTATATTTGAGAAATGGGATTTTTATTGATAAATCCCATTTAAAGGTGTTCTATCCCAATAAGTACACAACGGAAAATTATAACCTAGTTAGTCTCATGTGTTTATATTTTTATTCCATAAGATCCTTTTTCATAATTTATATTTTTTGTTGGACTATTATACCTTTATATCTATTGTTGATATATATTACATATAAAAATGATATACACGTTTCCCTCTGTTTTCGTTGTGGTAGGGTTTCATTCCTATGGGAGAGAAGACAAAGTTTGTGATAGTGTTTCATTGTGATAGGGTTTCATTCCTGTGGGAGAGAAGACGATGACTCAGAGTTTGTGCTATGTTTTGTTCTGCCATAGTTACGATTTCAGTCGGAAATCAAAGGAAGAGAGGAGGATTTGAATTGAAGGAACAGAGAAGATGACTTACAAACTTGTTCAATCGATTGATTGAAACCCACATTTGACTGGATTGAATCAAAGGGGAAGAGGAGATGGATTTGAATTGCAACTATTTTTGTATCTAGTCTATGTTGTTACATACTTGTTCTTCGAAGGTGGGTTTGATTTGATTTGGATTGGTGGAATGATGAAATTGCATGGGTTGTTAATAATAATGATAATATTGTAAAGAGATGAGGTGGATTTGGTTTGATTTGGATTGGTGTAATGGTGGAATTGTAGGAGGTGTTAATAATAGTGATAATGATGAAGATGAAGATGAATATAATGAAGATACAGAGGAAGGTGTGGGCGATATTTTTTTTATTTTTTGAGAGACTAAGATTTTTGAATTTCTAATTCTGTTATTGTCATTGATTTTGATTTTTTGTTATTGGATTTCAATGTAGTAATGATTTTTTTTGAGATTGGTAATGTGTCTGACATAAAAATGAAGTAAATGTTCATATCATTAATCGATGTTAATATTCACATTAATTTGAAATAAAAATTTGTCATTGTGTTGTCAATTGGTGTTAATATTATTTACACACTCTTATAATATTAAATGGTGAATATGTTTTTGTTGTGTTCATTACCACTGTGATAAAGGTGATGTTAAGGTTCACATCAGCATTACATCAAATTACACAACCACAAGCCTTAACTTTCATTTTGAATACAAACATGATGTTAATGTTCAGACTAAAACATACGAATGTGAAGGTTTACATGAATTCTAGAATATAGATAAAGACACTATGGTTGTTAATTACCAATATGGAATGGTGATATTAAAGTTCACATCAAAATTGCATTGCTTGCAAATCACATTAAGCCAATGATTATGTATACACAATTTTAAAGCAACTAATAACAATGTGAAGGTTCACATTAATTTTTCAATCCCTAAAAATATGACTATATCAACATTGTATTTGAGAGGGTAATTTTTGTAAAAATTGGGCCGAGCTGGGTAAGGGGCCGTTTTGAGCCGAAGTACAAAGGGCCGAATAAAATGGCCATGTAGGTTACTCCAAACTTGTGGATATTCTGAAGTTAGTCCGGTCCGTAGGCCGTGAAGATAGTCCCGTCCAACAGAAGATCGAAGTTAGATCAGTCTAAACAGTACTTTGGAGTGAGACCGGTCTTGGAAGTTACACCGGTCATTACATATTAGTTCGGTCTAACTATGCCATGGGTTGTTCATGAGAAGCCGACGTAAGAGCAGTAAAAGGAAGAACCGAACTAAGGATAGTTCGGCCTACTCTGCGGCTCAGCATAGCCATGCTTACTTCGGTCATGTTGGAGTTCGGCCATGATAAAAACCATCTCACTTGGTTTAAGCAGTGAGGGGCGTGTTAAAGGATAAGTATTATCTTTCAGGAGTATGAATCCTAGGAGGACTCTGCATGGAGGAGTAGAAGTCCTACTAGGATTGTGTCATACGAAACCTATAAAAGCTCCCAAACATCACCTTTGGAGAGGTAACACACAACTTTGTTTTCTGAATACACAGAGCTTTTGTCTATTTGTCAAGTTTATTGACTTAGGCATCGGAGAGATTTTCGGCACACACCCGCCGGCTAGCTCACGTTTGTGTTTTTAGGTGATAAAACGACGACATACGGAGGAGAGTAGACTTGGTCAACAGGATTATACGATAAGGTTTATTTCTTTCCCGTACAATTGGCGCCGTCTGTGGAAATTGCAAACAGAACAAAACCTCTTGACTAAAAGCTTCTCCTCTTTACAAACAATAGCGCACATTGAAGAATTGCCACATTTCGCCATCGACGGGCAAACTCCAGATGGGGGAGCAAGGCGTGAAGGATTACCTTCTATCCCTTCCATGGCAGATTTGGAGCCCCAACGACATAACCCCAGGAGAGATACTAGGGGAAGACGGACTCACAGCCCCCGTCAATCTCGCTCGCAAAGTCCTGACAAGCAAAGACGGAGGATTGATCCTCAAGCTCTGGAAGACCGAGTGAAGGAGCAAGATGAATTAATAAGGAAGATGGCGGTGGACATGGAGGCCTTAAAGCTCCAGATGAAGAGAAAAGAAATGGCGACAGGAGAGGGGCACAAAAACAAGACGCCCCCTCGCCACTCAGAAAATCGTAGTAGGAATACCACACCCTCGCAAGGAGAGAGTAAAAGCCTCAGGATAGGCGATACTCAATCCAGGTCTTCCATAACTCGTCACTCCAGATCTGAGAGGATGAGATCTGAAAGATCATACACTGAAGGAAGCACGTATTGGCCCTCACATACACACCAAACCAGATCTAGACAGACAGAGTTACCCAGATCATCTGACTTACGAACTGTGCTCGAAGAAAAAGCACGATGCAAGGAGGATGCCAGGGCTCGGGATCCACATAGAGTTTCTACCTTGCAGCGGTTGGCTTCTCGGACGCATGGAAGCGTCGAGGTTGGAATGCCAATACCGCGCCCTGCCTACGAACCAACGGACAAAGCATTAGCAAGGCTGCAGACTTCGCCGTTTGTTCCGGCGATTGAAAACGCGCCCCTACCATCAGGCTTCCTTCAGCCAAAATTCACTACATATGAAGGGAAAACGGACCCCTACTCACACTTGAGCCACTTTCGCCAGGTCATGGCTATATACAGGCGAAACGAGGCCTTAATGTGCATACTCTTCCCATCTAGCCTTGGCGACCTAGGCTTGACTTGGTTCGAGAAACTTCCAGAGGGCAGCATAGCCTCTTGGCCGCAATTGGCAGAGGCCTTCGTAACAAGGTTCCGAACAAATACCAAAACCCCAGTGGAGATCGATGAGCTACTCTCCATCGACATGGGCGATAAAGCGACCCTAAGATCTTACAATAGTCGCTACTGGGAGACATTCAATCAGATTGGGGACTGCCCCACCAATCTCGCCATTGCATAGTATAAAAGAGGCCTTCCAGTCGGGAACAGACTAAGGGACTCGATCACCATGACGCCACCTCTCACCATGGAAGCCTTGATGGAAAGAGTACATCAGCACATCAGGGTAGAAGAGGATGGCGCACGCGCCAAAGCAAAATCTGGCACGACCACAGCACCAGAAAAGAAGACCTCGGCAAAGGTTAACGCGGTAGATCGACCAAACAGAAACTGACGTGGCAGACGAGATAACGGAGAAGACCCGACAGAGCAGAAACGGACGTGGCAGGCGAGACAACGGAGAGGACCCAGATAAAAGATGGTTGAGGGTCCGCACAGCCATAACCACGGTATTCAAGAAACCGATCTACCGAATTCTAAGTGAAATAAGAGATGAGCCTTTCGTCAGATGGCCAGCCAAACTAGGGGAAGCGCAGAAGGACTATGACGAAAGATCACGGTGCACCTTCTATAAAGAAAAGGGACACCGCACTGAGACTTGCACGCCATTGAGACAACACCTGGAGGAGTTGGTGGCAACAGGACACTTGGATAAGTACATTGAAGGAGGGACGCAACCAGCCCCTCAGGATCACAATAACCCCAACGGGATGCCAGTCGACGCCCCACCTCAAGGTGTTATCAATGTGATACATGGAGTCTTTGAACCTGAGTGTGTATGCGAGCTCAGAGGATCAATCAAAAAAGCTGAACACTTAAGAGAGGTGCTAAGTGCCCAACCTGCCACCAAGAAAGGGAAGACAGAGGCAACAAATGTCATGTCTTTTTCGGATAAAGACTTAGAACGGATATACTGTCCACACAATGATGCCCTAGTCGTCACTCTCCGAGTCAAAGATTTTGACGTCAAACAGATTTTGATTGACCAGGGTAGTTCATGTGAAATCATGTACTACGAAACATTTAAACAACTAAAGCTACAAGACAAAGACTTGGCGCCCCTAATTGCTGATTGACAACTCATGCAGAAGGGCCCGTCGGCAAAAACAATTCTTCCATGTAAGCGGAAGCAGGATGACGAAACAAGTGGAGTTCTGGGTATTGAAGGTCCCCTCCACTTACAACATCATCTTGGGCAGAACATGGTTGCATGCCATGCGATCGGTGGCGTCATCCTACCACTAAGTACTGTGGTTCCCTAACGACACCGGTGTAATTGAAGAAGTCTACGGAGATCAGATCATGTCGAAGCAATGCTTCGTCACGGTGAATGGCAGCCGCGCTGCCAAAGGATACGTTCATTCGGTGGAAGAACCTGAGAGTAATGAGCTATTCACAGATGTCGACAAAGCAGCGGATCAGAAAGCAGTGGAAGACTTGGTAGAGGTAAAAATAGATGAAAAGAACCCGGATAAGTTCTTTTTGCTCGGTTCGTCGTTGTCCAGCACTGAGAGATTAGAGGTCTTGGAATTCTTAACCTCTAACACCGAAGTGTTCGCCTGGACACCCTACGACATGCCAGGCATCGATCTAAACTTCATCTGTCACCAACTCAATGTCCACCTATCTACTAGACCAGTCATTCAGCGCACTCGCAGATCGGCACTTCACCATGCCGAAATAGTGGCGGAAGAAATAGGTAACCTGCTGGAGGCAGGAGCAATTAGAGAGGTGCACTACCCAAAATGGATCTCCAACACAGTCATAGTGCCAAAGAAGAATGGCAAATGGCGTGTCTGCGTCGACTACAAAACAGTCAACAAGGCGTGCCTAAAAGACAGCTTTCCTCTACCACGGATAGATCAACTGGTAGACCTAACGGCGGGGCACAACCGACTTAGCTTTCTGGATGCATACAGAGGCTACCACCAAATCACCATGCATGAACCAGACCAGGAGGTCACATCCTTTACAACTCCGAGAGGACTATACTGTTACAAGGTCATGCCCTTTGGCCTGAAGAACGCAGTGGCAACATTCCAACGAATGGTCACCAAGATGTTTGAACCATTGTTAGGAAGAACGATGGAGGCTTACATCGACGACATGGTGGTCAAAAGCAAGGATGAAAATAATCATCTCAAAGACTTAGGAGAGATGTTTGAAATCCTAAAAAAGCATAAGTTGCGCCTCAATGCATCCAAGTGTGCATTCGGAGTAGGATCCGGCAAATTCCTAGGCTTCCTTGTGACCAACTGGGGTATAGAAGCAGACCCCTCCCAGATCAAAGCAATCCAGGATTTGAAGAGACCAAACTCAGTAAAAGAAGTTCAGCATCTCACCGGCATGGTAGCCGCACTCAATCGGTTCATAAGCCGATCGTCAGACAGACTACGACCATTCTTTCAAGCTTTAAAAGCCAAGTTCGAATGGGACGAAGAATGCGACCAAGCACTAGAAAGCCTGAAAGAATACATGTCCTCCCCACCATTGCTGGCCACCCCAATACCAGGAGAAGAACTCTTCCTATACCTTGCAGTCTCTCAGCATGCAATTAGCGCAGTGTTGGTCCGTGCGGAAGGAATTCAACATCTGCCCATCTATTATGTCAACAAGACATTGCTGGGAGCCGAAACAAGGTATTTGCCACTGGAAAAATTGGCATTAGCCTTGATGATGGCCTCCAGGAAATTGACACACTACTTTCACGCCCACACCATAGTCGTCCTCACAGCTTTCCTACTAAAAGCTTTGTTTAAGAGGGCAAACTTTTCTGGGCGAATTTTGAAGTGGGCAGTAGAACTGGGACAATTCGACGTCAAGTTCCAACCTAGAACCGCAGTAAAAGACCAATCTTTGGCAGACTTCGTCGCAGAGTCTACTCCTGGAAGTCATCATATCTGCCCAGTCGACCTAACTGACACAATCGAACTAGGGATGGAAGTTGACGCCAGAATAGCGCAACCCCTAGCAGAAGGTACTCAGTTAGACTCCAAGGCAGACCAGACTATAGACAGCAAGGAAGAAGCAAACCAAGCTACAACAAACCAAGACTCACTAATAAATAAAGACTTGGTTCAGTCAGATAGCGAGGGGCAGACAGCAAGCATGGACCTTGAAGAAAACACCAGCAATATTCTTGACCCCATGACATCATCTGACCCCTCCATTTGTTGAAAGTTATTCGTTGGTGAGATGTGGAAGCTCTTTGTGGATGGAGCATCCAACCGGCATGGTGCAGGACTTGGTATAGTCCTCATCTCACCAGACAGCCTGGTTGTGGAGCAAGCAATCAACCTTGGCTTCCCAGCATCAAACAACGAAGTGGAATACGAAGCACTGCTTGCAGGACTCAAATCAGCATACCACATAAAGGCCATCGAATTAATGGTCTACAGCGACTCACAGTTGGTGGTAAACCAAATTTCTGGCAACTATGAAGCAAAGGATGATAGGATGGCCAAGTACCAAGAATTGGTCAGAACAGAAATCAAGAAATTTGAAGTAGTAAGGATAGAACAGATAGGCAGGGAGGAAAACAGCAGAGCAGACGAACTAGCAGGCTTCGCCTCAATGGCAGACACCTCCATCCCTCATCCACTAATGATCGACTACCTACCTAGACCAAGCATTGAGGACCCCGAAGCAGAAGAAGTATGTTGCGCAGAATTAGGCCCCTAATGGATGGATCCCATCATACTATTCTTGAAAGACGGCATCCTACCGGAAGAAAAGAAAGAAGCCAACAAAATTAGAGCAAAGTCACAGCGATTTTGGCTCTCCCCATCTTTGGCATTATACAAAAAGTCATTCTCAGGATCCTATCTAAAGTGTGTCCACCCCAGCAAAGTGGAAGCATTCTTGTACGAGATACACGAAGGGGTGTGTGGAAGCCATCAAGGAGGAAGATCGCTAGCTTACAGGGCCATTTCACAAGGATACTGGTGGCCATACATGCAGGCAGACTCAGAGAAATATGTGAAGAAGTGTGAGAAATGCCAAAAATTCGCACATCAAATACATCAACCAGCTAGAGAACTCCTACCATTAACTAGCCCATGGCCTTTCACAATGTGGGGCTTGGACATAGTAGGACCACTTCCAACAGCACCTGGCAACATGAAGTTCTTTCTCGCAGCAACAGACTACTTCACAAATTGGGTGGAAGCAGAAGCATTGGCATCAATCAAAGAAAGAGATGTGAAAAAGTTTGTCTGGCAAAATATCATCACTTGGTTTGGAATACCAAAAGCCCTAATCTCAGACAATGGCACTCAGTTCGACGGCAGAATCTTCAGAGGCTTTTGTGAAGAGTAGAAGATAGAGTTCTACAATTCTACACCAGCGTATCCTCAAGCAAATGGCCAAGCAGAAGCTTCAAATAAAGTTGTCTTAGATGGACTGAAAAAAAGGTTGGAGAAAGCCAAAGGCAAATGGACGGAAGAACTTCCTCATGTGTTATGGGCTTACCGCACCACACCTCGACGATCAACAGGAGAAACACCATTCTCCTTAGCCTATGGAATGGAAGTAGTAATCCCGCTGGAAATTGGCCTCCCCACAATTCGAAGCGAAAATCTTGATCCCGACTTAAATAGAGAGGCCATAACATTTGAGCTCGACCTCGCCGAAGAAAGAAGAGAAAAAGCACTAGTCCACATTGCCTCGTATCAACAAGAGTTATCCAGGAAATACAACAAAATGGTGCACCCAAGACAATTCAAGATCGGAGATTGGGTACTACGCAAAGTGATGGGAAACACCTTGATACCAGGAGATGGCATGCTAGGGCCAAACTGGGAAGGTCCTTACAAAGTGGTTGGGTTAGCAGGCAAAGGGGCATACCACCTAGAAGACAAGGACGGCAAAGCAATCCCTAGGCCATGGAACACGGCCAATCTCAAGTTATTTTATTTTTAGCTTTCTTCTTTTCAAACATGTGTAATTTCTTTTTCCTCAATAAAACAATCGATTCTTTTCAGCATGAGTTGTTCTCTGTAAAAGTTAGCTTTAGTGAAGTGAGGAATATTGCAACCATTATTCTAAGTTGGCTGGAAAAACTAACTAAGAGGTTGGCTGGATTAAACCAACACCCTTCCTAAGCCAGGATAAGGATCCAGGCTGCAGGACGTTTGGTCGGAATAACCAAATATTATTCTAAGTTAGCTGGAAAAAAACTAACTTAGAGGTTGGCTGGAATAAACCAACACCCCTCCTAAGCCCAGGATAAGGATCCAGATTGCAGGACGTTTGGTCGGAATAACCAAACACTTTATTCTAAGTTGGCTGGAAAAACTAACTTAGAGGTTGGCTAGATTAAACCAACCCTTAGTACTCTTCAGCCGAAGTAAGCGTATGGCTGAAGGGTGGTTGACTGGATTAAACCAACTCTTTGTACTCTTCAGCCGAAGTAAGGGTATGGCTGAAGGGTGGTTGGCTGGATTAAACCAACTCTTTGTACTCTTCAGCCGAAGTAAGGGTATAGTTGAAGAGTGGTTGGTTGGATTAAACCAACTCTTTGTACTCTTCAGCCAAAGTAAGGGTCTGGCAGAAGAGTGGTTGGCTGGATTAAACCAACTCTTTGTACTCTTCAGCCGAAGTAAGGGTATGGCTGAAGAATGGTTGGCTGGCTTCTAAACTCTTTGTACTCCTCAGCCGAAGTAATTATGTCCGCTAAAGAGTGGTTGGCTAGTGAGCATAGTTAGATTGACCAGCTAAAACCGAGATAACAGTTGGAAATAAAAAGATCATGGAAAAATCATTACAAATACAAACATACAGATCAACCGAAATAAGAGTTCAAGAAAATTTTCATTCATCAAAAAAGCAAATACAAGGGAGGGGCCATAGCCCGGTTACAAGAGCAAAAAGTAACAAAGAAGAAAAATACAAAATCAAGTGAAAAGGTCTTCAATTTCGGCGTCAATATCAACTTGAACACCGGTTGTAGATGGAAGATCAGTCTCAGCGGCAACTGGCAGAACGGTATCAGTCGATGGCTCAACAGTCAGGTCTTCAACCGTTCCCTCCAACCGAGCTGATTGATCGTTGACTTGCTCGTTGACTACCGGAGTAACAGTTTGTTCGTTTTCATCGTCTTCATTATCCGAATCCTGCAAAAATTGTTCTTGGACCAAAGCAGCATATTCCGCTAGTGAGGCCGGAATGAAGTACTGTGGAGCATTGTAGACCTCGGTTTCAAGCCCACAGCCGAGCTGTTCCACAGCACTCCTCCAGCCACACTTAAAGAATAAGTCCTTCGCCCCCTCACATTGTGGAATGTAGAGGCCCTCCGCCTTTTTGAAACCTTGGGCGTTGGCATCACCGACCTTCTTCTTCAAATCGCCTATTTCGGCGTCTTTTTTGCCTTCAAGTTTGACCAACTCGCGCAAGTACTTGTCTTTCACCGTTGCAGCAATTTTTTGTTTTTCTGCTTCAGCCGAGCTAACAAGTCCGGTCAAGCGACCGTTCTCGAACTGTAGCTCAGCTATCTGCTTCTTGGCATGCTCAAGCTCGGCTGTCTTTGCCTTGGCATCTGCCATGGCATGCCTGGTTGCCTTGCGGAGCTCCAGCACTTTCTTATGTGCAATGTTGTTCTTCTGAATGGCCTGCAAAAGAGTAGTGACTCTCTTTAGCCGGACTGACAGTTGGGAAAAGTTAGACAAAGAAAAGGGAGATCCACTTACCAGGATCATTGATTTTGTTGATGACCGGATGGCCTTCAGTTCGGTGTTTAGTTGTTTATTGTGGTGCTCCATGTCTCTTGGAAGGCAAACACTCTTGGCTAGATTGAAAGCCATCAAGTGATCCTTCTCAGCAACAACCGAGCCAGTTTCCTGAATATCTCGGTTTTGAAAGGTAAGACTCGGAGCCCATTTTGAGGAATCAGCTCGGTAAGAAGACTCTGGCTGTGGGATTGGTGGAGGAATGGATTCGTCCTCATTCACAAGTTGTTGTTCGGTCGGGGTAGATCGGGGGCGCTTAGAGGGGCGTGATGAAGAAGGCTGTTGAGAAGGGAGGGCCACAACGGCAGGCTGCGTTTGACTTGGTGGCGGTACTTCGGGTCTGTTAGTTTCGGTTAGAAACACCCTTACTCTGTTCTTTTTAGCCATTTCCTCTTCAGCAGTTAGTGGGATTAGTTTGATTTCTGGCAAGGTTGGGTCCGGTTCTGGGGCCTCCTCTAGCAGAAAGTCGGTCACTCTCGCTTTTCGGCAGCCGCTATATCTGTAGGTCGGCTCGAACTTTAGTAGCTTTGCCCAACTACGTTCTGGATACCGTAGTGCGGCGCGCAAAGTCGCTAGATTGGGGTAGCTGTATAGAGAATGGAGGTGGGCAGAATCTGCGAAAGAAGACAACTGTTAGTTCGGCTGAAAGATTGAAAAACCGAAATATAATAAAACACGCAAGAAAATCGAAGTAAATATACTGGGTTCTCCTTTTTTCCAATTGATCCTTCGGCCAGGAATCTGGGCTTGGTGATCCTCAAAGTTCCCAGACACCCAGAAAAAATCGTCGTCGTTTAAATCTTTATCCGGTGTATTCTTTATTATTTTCTCATGACGACGGCGTATTCTAAGATAATACACCCAGCCGTCTTCCTTCGAACCAATGGAGTATTGGTGAAAGATTTCGGCCAGACCGAGGTTGAGAACGGCTTGGCGGTTCAGTTCGACTATACCCATTGTTATGCGATAGGAGTTGGTGGATAGTTGGGTTGGGCATAGTCTAGTTTGCCTAAGAAACTCACAAATCAAGGGTTGGACTGGAAATCGTAGTCCGGTTTCAATTATGGATAAAAGGGTGAAGGGGACAAAGCCTTCATTGCCCCAAGGTATGACATCTTTTTCGGCTAAAATCAGGTGGACGTCATCGGGTATATTGTAGTCTTTTCTGAATTCGGCTAGGCCGCCCGGAGTGTTTACTAGATACCTATACTTCCCCATTTATCGTATAAATTACGAATAAATTAGTTCGGTCCAAAAATTGTGCTCAGAAGCTCAGTTGAGCGTGCTGAGGAGTGCCTGGGAAACCTAAGCCTGCAAAGTAGAAAACAAAGGGGTTAAGCACAGATCATTGGACCGTGCTACAAAATAAAAGTAAAAAATAGGAGCCCTACTTCGGCTATGTAGATGCTACAGGTCCTATCTCGGTTTCTGCAAGGTGATTGGTAGCTCGGTTTGAGTAGGGCTTTTGTTAGTTTGGGCTTGGCAAGCGTCTAGATATCTCGGTTGTGTAAACGATTCTGTTTGACCGGTTGATCGTCTAGGGGCAGCTTTCTGAGATCCATCTAAAAAACTAAGAAAGCTGGATTAGCCCCGTAAGGCCTAAATCGGTTGGAGTTCAGGTATCTCGGTATGTTAAGTGCAAACCTAGTTCAGTTGGTTACCTCGGCTAAGGGCTATCAAGAAATGGTTTGACTTATTCAAAGCTACTGGCGTAAACATGAAGTGTTAGTCCGGTTGCAAGCTGACTAGACTTTTACCTAGCCTAAACAGTATCCTAGTTTGGTTGTGTCATGATTTTGGATCGAAAAACTAGTTTTCTACAGGATATATCATATACTCATATGTTCTACTGTTAAGTTTTTTTTTCATAAAAGTACAAAAGCAAAGCAAAACAGAAAAAGTGTTTGCGAAAAGCACACAAAACAAAATATGGATTGAACAAATACGACAGCAAACAGAGCAAGAAAAATGGATTTGCTTACCAGATTGAAGTAGAAGACCCGGAGATGGAAACAACGACAGTAAAAGAGGCACACGAAACAAGCTTCACAGTTGCACAAGTTGGAGAACAATGGAGCTTGATAGAAAGAACGAAGGAAATAAGAACTACGATGGTGAAACCAAAAGATGAGGAGATTGTTTTGTGAAAAGGACGAAAGTGGAAGGGCGGGAACTGTTCAAATTTTGTGAAGTACGAGGGCGGTGGAACAGCTGTAGAGAGCCAATCAGTGCCTGCCACGTGTTATTGGAATAAGAAGCGATTCAGTTGCTGTGATTGAAGAGACGTTTTGACCGAACAAGCAGAGTCCAGTATGAAATTAGCTCGGCTGGAAGGCGTAAGAGTTTTAGCTCGGCTGGAAAGGCTTAAAAACTTCAGCTCGGCTGATAGACAGGTAATCCCTATCATGCTGCGCAGATGGAATTAAGGGGCAATTGAGAGGGTAATTTTTGTAAAAATTGGGCCGAGCTGGGTAAGGGGCCATTTTGAGCCGAAGTACAAAGGGTCGAATAAAATGGCCATGTAAGTTACTCCGGACTTGTGGATATTCTGAAGTTAGTCCGGTCCGTAGGCCATGAAGATAGTCCGGTCCAACAGAAGATCGAAGTTAGATCAGTCTAAACAGTACTTTGGAGTGAGACCGGTCTTGGAAGTTACACCGGTCATTACATATTAGTTCGGTCTAACTATGCCATGGGTTGTTTATGAGAAGCCGACGTAAGAGTAGTAAAAGGAAGAACCGAACTAAGGATAGTTCGGCCTACTCTGCGGCTCAGCATAGCCATGCTTACTTCGGTCATGTTGGAGTTCAGCCATGATAAAAACCATCTCACTTGGTTTAAGCAGTGAGGGGGGTGTTAAAGGATAAGCATTATCTTTCAGGAGTATGAATCCTAGGAGGACTCTGCATGGAGGAGTAGAAGTCCTACTAGGATTGTGCCACACGAAACCTATAAAAGCTCACAAACATCACATTTGGAGAGGTAACACACAACTTTGTTTTCTGAATACACAGAGCTTTTGTCTATTTGTCAAGTTTATTGACTTAAGCATCGGAGAGGTTTCCGGCACACACCCGCCGGCTAGCTCACGTTTGTGTTTTCAGGTGATAAAGCGACGACGTACGGAGGAGAGTAGACTTGGTCAACAGGATTATACGAGAAGGTTTATTTCTTTCCCGTATAGTATTAACCACAAACCATCATTTCTGTGTCTACACAAACATGAAATGTACATCTATGTACAATCAGATTATTGATGTGAATATTAACATCACAAATAAAATATCAAATATATTAATTTAGTCATATTAAGCTAATAGTTATGTGTACATAATTATAAACCAACATAAACCAATATGAATATTAACATTGACTTTGTAGTAGCAAATATTATGACAACATACTATTGTGTCTTATTAAGCATAATCAAAATAACTAATTATGGTTCTTTTGTCCTATGTATTCTAATATTTACAAGATCGCGAAGGATGTGAGATTCATATTCATCTTTTTATCGCTGATGTAAAATATGTCTTTGGATGCCTTGTACGTCTCTAGCATGCATACGACGATATTATTGAATTTTATGCATTTATTAAGGTCAACTTTACCGGTCCTCAACATATCAAACAACTGTTAAAATGACGTTTCCTTCAAACAATCCAGCTGAGGATCCGAGAACTTGGTACTCGTCATTAGTTTTACTAACCTAATGATGTTAAATTGGTAGTTGTCATGTTCACTTTTTGGAGGGCTAGCAATTTGTTCAAGTTCATTTTTGACGTGGAGCTGTCTT
Source organism: Camellia sinensis (assembly GCF_004153795.1). Classification (NCBI taxonomy): domain Eukaryota; kingdom Viridiplantae; phylum Streptophyta; class Magnoliopsida; order Ericales; family Theaceae; genus Camellia; species Camellia sinensis. The sequence continues at coordinate 242,641 of NW_021024814.1, forward strand.
TTGCCATGAAATCTATAAGCAACAACTGTTTGTTCAATTAGAAACAAATTTACTATTAATGGTCACAAATGGTAAATGATAACAAATACAAACTATAGGTCATGTGAAAAGTGAAATGATTATGGTGAATATGAATGTGAATAGTCGATGTAAATGTTCACATAGGGACATTACAAATCATGAATAAACAAGAAGTTAAGTACATGGTGTGAACATTCACATAATATATGTCTAATGTGAATGTCCACAACAACAAATTATAATTTGATTCTCATTGAACCAAATAGAGGGGGGACATTGGGGGTTCTAATTATTTCTTTCCAAATGCACATTGAACCAAAAAGATAGTGGGTAACACGATTGTTTACATAAACACGTTATAGCACATGATAAAACAACAACGGACAAAGTTAGATACATTGTGTGGATGTTCACATGGGTTGTTACTCAATAACAATGATAACCAGATGATGTAAATATTTACATCGTCTGTGTAGGAATTCACATTGAACCAAAAGAGGGGAGAAAATAATCAGAAATTGGGGGGTTCTGATTATTTGATCACTATAAACAATTAACAAGATCAACAAATCAAACATTGACAGAATGAGAGAAATAGGGAGCTTATTACAAAACAACAGCAAATGAAAACAAAAAATTAACAATAATAAGCAGATCATGTAAATGTTTACATTAGTTAGGCACTTGATGTGAATGTTCACATCAGGGTTTACTCAATAACAAATATAACTAGATGATGTAAATATTTACATCATCTATGTAGGAATTTACATTGAACCAAAAGATGGGGGAAAATAATAAGAAAATTTGGGGTTCTAATTATTTGATTACCTTCAACAATCAATAAAATCAACAAGTCCAATATTGACAGAATGTGGGGAAATAATGAGCTTATTACAAAGCAATAGCACATGACAACAAAAAATCAACAATGATAACAAATCATATAAATGTTTACATCAGTTAGGTATGTGATGTAAATGTTGACATTGGTCGTTACTCAACAACAGTGGTACGAATTCACATTGAACCAAAAGATGAGGGAAAAAATTCAAAAAATTGGGAGTTTTAATTATTTGATCACCATCAACAATCAACAACACCAACATTCACAGAAGGAGGAAATATAGGGAGTTTATTACAAAACAATAGCATATGACAACAAAAAACAACAATAATAATAAGGTAATGTAAATACTTACGTCAATTACTTAGATACAATTAAACGAAAAACGAAGGGTAGAAGGATGGGTGCTTACATTTGTTTCTCATTATGGCCAGCCAACAACGAACCATAATTACAAAACAATAGCATATGACAACAAAAAATAACAATAATAATCAGGTAATGTAAATGCTTACATCAGTTATATAAATTTATGAAAACAACGAATGTATAACCTGACACATCCTGTATGTTATTTGTACATCTTACGTTTTAATAGGATGTGGCTTAACTGGAAACTCCACATAAGTGGTCTAATTAAAATTTTATAAAAACTTTGACAAGATATCAATATATTTTCTTTAGCAAAATTTAACTATTTAATAGCCAAAAAAAAAAAAAATTGATATGATTTTGCACTACACTAGCTATATTCATTTTATTTATTGCAATTTTATGATAGTTGATCCAAAAAAAAAAAAAAAAAATTGCCTCATACGATGAGACTGAATTGAATTTGGGAAAGACAAATTATGCATTCCGTTAAATTTTGGAACTTAACCCTGGTATAAAGTGGAAGTATCTTTGAAAATTTTAAATTGGACTAATTAAGTTTAAGATCATCATATGGAATTTAAAAAATATGAAGAATAATCCATATTCAAAAAGTAAAATTTTCATAACTTTTAAAGGACCGGCGTCCTTAAAACGATTGTTTGCCATCCATATTATCTCCAGTTTCACCGTTTGCTTCTACCATATCTCTCCTAATACTAATTGGGAGAGCTAAGATTTAGGAAGTAATTTCTCCCCAGTCCTTCGTCAGATTGGAGAAATATTTATAAAATTATTTGTTATTTAATGTACTTTTGTGGTGTAGCTCTCCCTGTAGAAGCAGATGAAATGCTAAACATGCACCAAATACACAGAATGCCTGGTCATTGTTTCTCTGACTATATTTTTCACTTCAATCATCACAATATTTGTACAAGTTCAGTTTATTTGAACATAGGAGGGTTGCCCTCCCACCCCCACCCCCCCCACCCAAAAAAAAAAAAAAAACAAACACACACCAGAAGTTCAGTTTATGTGAAGTACATAATTCAGTTTAGTTCATCAGTTCTAGACACTACTCTTCATGTTTTTTCACAAACATGGCCTGCAGGAGCTAAACAGAGTAGCAGGAAAAAAACACACTAATTTTGGACAACATAATTGACCAAGACAATGCAGCAGCTTATGAATGAATATATCCAAGACTTTAGAATTTATTCCACAAATCCATTACAGTAACAATCTTCAAAGAACGAGCATTTGAGTCATGCAAGTACAAGGAAGACACGACAAATACACACCGCATATTACCAACAATGGACAACCATCACAATCACTCTCAAAACTCTACCATTATGAACCCAGCAGATGAAACATGGAAAAACATGGAAGAACATGGCTATGGTTTTGGTTTGTTTTCATGGAAGACGCAATTTAGATTTTGATTTGTTGGCCCACTATGATAACAGTTCTCCAAAAATGTTATTTTTCATTCTGTTGTGTGATAAGAAAATTTCCAATAAAAATAGAAACTGAAAACAGAACATTCCTAATGCATTTCATTTGGTTCTTTCAAAGAAAATGATCTAATCCCAGTCTCAAAATATAAAGTAACCCATTACCAAATAGCTAGGACTTGTTATCTGCCAGAAAGCCCCTCCTAGTTTTCTGTCATATTCATTGACAACCTAGGAGGCTTCTCAGTTATGGCAGGGCAGATCTCCTCACACATCTCCTAAAATAAATCTGAGACATTCATATACATAATTTTCTTATTGGATACGTTCTATAATTTTCTTATTGCATCTTCGTAAACCATAAAAGAACCAAAACAAGTGGACAACATTGATGAGCCTGATTGCCAAGCTAAGATATGAGCACGCTCCAGAATTTAAGCACTAAGTTCAAAATATATTTACTTCTAGAGGTAAAGCAGGAACGGAAAACATCACAGAAGAATGTATAGACATATCTCTATTTACATTAAACAGTTTTCTGAAAGGAACACACAACACAATGTCAGTAAGAGCAATCTTCCAACAGGTGGGTTGATGAATTGTGTGTAGGACTGATGGAGTGAGCTAACGACAGAGTAGCACCATGATTTCAGCCAAAGATAGAAAAAACCCTATAGCAAATGATTTAACTGTAGTCTGTAGTGTAGCACATTCTATAGCATGATTACATTCTAGATCTGGGTCTACTTTTAATCACACTTCAAAGTACAAGTAATCACTACATTTTATAGGTCATGCATAAATACACGATAAACATCTTCTCCCAGTATGTTACATGCCTAAATCCAATCTGCCTTGAAGGAATAAACAGGAAAAGTACCAAACCAGGAGTAAACAAATAACTGAGGTTGCATTTGCATTTATGGATTTGAAATGAATGAATTTGGCAACACTCATTCAACGCGTATAATCTTTAATTCAAAATTGCATTTTCAATACAGATTTCAATAATCAATTTGAGGGTTTAGATTATTACATTGAAGTAACTTGGTGAACATAACTAGTAAAAAATAATTAAATAACTTGATAAACATTTATCTGAAATCCTTCCCTGAATCATATAAAAATATTAATGTCATCCTTTACTTCAAGTATCATTCTACCTCCAATAATTAACCTTCCAAGCATTTATCAAGCTTAATCTTCAATTCTCTACATTTCAAATCCACTTATCCAAATGGAGCCTAGATAAATTCATAGCACCCACAAAACAAGGCTATCAACTCACCAAGTTAGTATCAAGTCACCTATGATCAATTCTCTTTCTTTATGTACATGAGTTCCATGAGCCCCAACAAATGACAATACTTCCATTCCAACACACTTGACATTTAAAAGAAAGAAAAGAAAAATATCTGAGGATAAATATGGACCCAACATGATACACTGACCAGGAATTTTTTAAAATTTTGTTTTTAAAAAAGTAGTGCAACATCACGCGAACACAACAAATAATATATACATATATAATTATACAAGAAATCATAACTATTTCTTCATTATTTACATTACAAATACATCTTTTTTATAAATACAAATTGGAAATAAGTGTAATAAAAAAAAGTGATAATACCTATTTCTTTTTTAAAAAAATATTTGTTCATGAATAAATTGGAAATTTTGCACTCTAGAATTTGTAAAATTAATAGGTTGAAGGAGGAGTGATTAACGAGTAATTGGATTCAAAGTTAATTTCTTCAAACTAGCAACGTATTTCTTGTGTATCTAACACTACAAGAAATGTCACTTTTGGCTACCAAAATATTAGTCGCCAAAAGTCCAATAATTGGTCGCTGAAACGATTTAGCGACTAAAAAGTTTTGTCGCCAATTTAGTCGCCCATACCTTGTCGGCGATGGTATTGGCGACTATACTTTATTTGGTCGCCAAAATGGAACCATTTGCCTACTAAATATGTTTTAGTCGGCAAATGTTATCTTTTCCCCACAAAACCGTTAGTCGCCGAATGTTACTTTTGGCGACTAAATTTCGTCTAGTCGGGGAAGGTGTTAGTTTTCGCTACTAAAAAATTGGTCACCGAAAGTGACATTTGGCTATGAATTCTAGTTAGTTGGCAAACATGACATTTTGGCGACTAAAATGTTGGTCACTAAAAGTGCTACCATAAAATTCTGAACAACTATTACGGACTAAATATTTTGGCCACCAATAGAGTACATATTTTTTGTGTCCATGTAATTTTGTCGTTGTGCATTTTGCTGACTAAAATTGATCGTAGCCAAAAACCTCTTAATTTCACTTCATTCCTTTTTGCCACCAATCGTTTTAGTCACCAAATGATACCATTTTGTTTTCCGTGACTAAAGAATTTAGTGGCCAATAGTTTTTTTCTCTCATCCTCCATAGTTTTAGCTACTAACTATTTGGTCGCAAAAAGTTTTTTGGTTATGTTTTTGCTACCAAATTATTCGTCACCATAACATTTGATTACATATTTGGCTACCAAAATATTTGGTGGCCAAATATTTTTTTTGTTTTTTTGTTTTAATTTCTAAACAACCTGTATATAATGGAGATATTCATTATTAGTACAACCTGTACCCTGTATAAACAATATAATCCATCAACGCTAAATATATCATCAGCCATTCAAGCATTCAACAACTTGCACACATTTCAGTTCCAACCATCCAAAAAATTAATATAGAACGTCTAATTCTATTTATAATACAAATTCCATATGAGCCAAGTCTAATCCAACGTCAATAATTTAATTTCATACATAATACAGGAATAACCAAATTAGCTAAAATTGACAAAAAGGACATATGTACCACAACAAAAATTTAATCTGTACTACCCCAAAACTATTTCGTACCATGTGCTTTCCTAATTTATACCATGCCAAATTAGTTGATATTTACCACACCAAAAAAGTAATTTATACGAACCACTATACATACGGATAAAGGTATAAAAACAATGCCCTCCCGTACTCGTCAAAAAAAATCATATCCACATTTGTATGTCCAAAACCATCTGCAAAAAAAAAAAAAAAAAAAAAAAAAATTCATTAGTTTGGTGCCTATATAGCAACTGTATTAATTTCAAACATTAAAAGCCAAGGAGAGTAATAGCTATTAATTAATGAAAGACATCCAAACATGGAATTCTTGACGAGCATCGATTCTATGAATTAATGCCAAAAGTTCTGTTTATGGCAATTAAAAGGGCGACAATCAACATAAGCACTAAACAATTTACCAAAAATATTGTGCCACGTTTAACTAATAAAGAAAGAGTTAAACAAACTATAGTATTACCAAAATAAGGTGTCCTATTTACGTACCAAAAATATTGTGCCATGTAACTAATAAGGTGTCCTATTTACGTACCAAACTATAGTATTACCAAAATAAGGTGTCCTATTTACGTACCAAAAATATTGTGCCATGTAACTAATAAGGTGTCCTATTTACGTACCAAACTATAGTATTACCAAAATAAGGTGTCCTATTTACGTACCAAAAATATTGTGCCATGTAACTAATAAGGTGTCCTATTTACGTACCAAACTATAGTATTACCAAAATAAGGTGTCCTATTTACGTACCAAAAATATTGTGCCATGTAACTAATAAGGTGTCCTATTTACGTACCAAACTATAGTATTACCAAAATAAGGTGTCCTATTTACGTACCAAAAATATTGTGCCATGTAACTAATAAGGTGTCCTATTTACGTACCAAACTATAGTATTACCAAAATAAGGTGTCCTATTTACGTACCAAAAATATTGTGCCATGTAACTAATAAGGTGTCCTATTTACGTACCAAACTATAGTATTACCAAAATAAGGTGTCCTATTTACGTACCAAAAATATTGTGCCATGTAACTAATAAGGTGTCCTATTTACGTACCAAACTATAGTATTACCAAAATAAGGTGTCCTATTTACGTACCAAAAATATTGTGCCATGTAACTAATAAGGTGTCCTATTTACGTACCAAACTATAGTATTACCAAAATAAGGTGTCCTATTTACGTACCAAAAATATTGTGCCATGTAACTAATAAGGTGTCCTATTTACGTACCAAACTATAGTATTACCAAAATAAGGTGTCCTATTTACGTACCAAAAATATTGTGCCATGTAACTAATAAGGTGTCCTATTTACGTACCAAACTATAGTATTACCAAAATAAGGTGTCCTATTTACGTACCAAAAATATTGTGCCATGTAACTAATAAGGTGTCCTATTTACGTACCAAACTATAGTATTACCAAAATAAGGTGTCCTATTTACGTACCAAAAATATTGTGCCATGTAACTAATAAGGTGTCCTATTTACGTACCAAACTATAGTATTACCAAAATAAGGTGTCCTATTTACGTACCAAAAATATTGTGCCATGTAACTAATAAGGTGTCCTATTTACGTACCAAACTATAGTATTACCAAAATAAGGTGTCCTATTTACGTACCAAAAATATTGTGCCATGTAACTAATAAGGTGTCCTATTTACGTAAGGTCGAAAAGGGCTCACAACGAAGCTGAGAGCAGTGCGCCAAAAAGACTGAAGTCATGAGATAACCGAGCTCCTGGCCGGACCAAAGAGGACTTGAAAGATTACCTCAAAAGGAAGCAAGACCATACCGAGGTAACTTCCACTGTTAAACCGAGAACACCATTCTTGGTAGAGTTAAACAATGTTGAGGCCTCGAAGAGATTCAGTATGCCAAGGTTCCAGATATACGATGGGAAGTCGGACCCCAACTTTCACGTCGGATTATACCTGAACTCGATGGCATTGTACACTGGAAACGAGCCATTGTTCTGCAAAGTATTTCCCTCATCATTCGGGGAGTTGCATCAGATTGATTTCACAAATTGCCGAAAGGAAGTGTGAAAACCTGGGAAGGCCTGGCCGAGATGTTTGTGGCCAGGTCCGTGACAAACAAACTACAGCCCTTAAGGGTAGATGACCTAATGGCTCTGAAGATTGGCGAGGACGAGAGCCTGAGGGCCTACGCCAAGAGGTATTATGAGGTGTTCAACTGAATACCAGAATGCAACCAAGAAGTGGCCGTCGTGTCATTTAAAAACGGCCTGAAAGATAGCTGCCTACTCCGAAAATCACTGGCAAAGACATTGCCAAAAAGCATGGAGGAGCTCATGGCCAGAATCGAGAAATATGTCAGAGCCGAGCAAGACACGCCAGGAACCACGGTGATAAAGCAAGAAAAAGGAAACGGCTCGCCGAAGCGAGGTCGAGGTAACAACGGATCCAACAAGCAGGAGATAGGACTAAGGGCTGCACAGGCAGTTACAACTGTGTTCTAAACCCCCATTCACAAGTCCTGGATAAAATCCAAACCCAACCCTATTTCAGAGCACCAACAAGGGTACTAGGAGAGTTCATGGGACGAAGCCTTGGTAAGCATTGTGCTTACCATAACGAAGATGGGCATATGACCCACGGTTGTAGAGCCCTGAAGGCGCACCTGGAAGACCTCGTAAGACAAGGCCATTTGAGGGACCTTGTAGATGAGGCCAGGACAAGGGAAGAGCAGGCAAGACTACCTTAGGCACTGGCAGCTCCACCTCCCCCAGCACAGCAGCCGCAGGTAGGCAGACCTCGGGTAATTAATGTAATTCACTCGAAGGTCAACGAAAACAAAATACGAGGGGAGACCCAGAAGGTGAGGCACTTGTAGCATGTGTACCAAGTAAGGGAGAAAAGACCTCGGGCCGAGGAGTACCAGGGACCAGAAGTGTCCTTTACTGAAGCTAACCTGGAGATAGTCCGACATTCACACAACGATGCCTTAGTAGTATCCCTCCAGGTTGGGGAGTTCCCTCCAGGTTGGGGAGTGCCAAGTGAAGCGCATCCTCATTGACCAAGGCAGCTCTTGTGACATCATGTATGTCAAATGTTACAAGGAGCTTGGCCTTCACCCAGACGATATGGAACAATCTAATCGCCCAATGGTCGGGTTCAATGGAACGCCGACATGGCCGCTAGGAGCAATAAGCTTAGATGTGCAAGCTGGCACGAAGAAGATAAAGACAGAGTTCACCGTAATTGACACACCCTCCCCTTACAATATTATCTTGGGAAGGCCATAGTTGCATGCAATGGGGGCTGTTCCCTCAACATTGCATCAACTATTGCGGTTCCCAACAGAGCATGGGATAGAGGAGGTCAGAGGAGATCAGCTGCAGGCAAAGAATTGCTCAATGGCAGCAATGAAATCCACCTGCAGCATACGAGAACCAGAGAAGGCAGAGATCAAAGACAAGGGCGTGGAAGTCCTAGAGGATGTCGGTAAGGAGCCGGTCGAGAAGAGTGAAGAAGCACTAAAGAAAATTCTCGTCTAGGAGGGGGATGAAGAACGCTTCTTTCTTCTCGGTTTGGGCTTAGCCGGAAAAGAGGAAAAAGAGTTGGAAGCTTTCTTGAGAGCAAATATTGAGGTGTTTGCTTGGACACCTTATGAAATGCCTGGCATTGACCCCGAGGTCACTTGCCATAAACTGAATGTTGACAGGTCGGCCAAACCTGTAATCCAACGAGCAAGAAGATCGACGTTGATGCACGTCGAAGTAGTAGAAGAGGAAGTAGACAGACTTCTGGAGGCCAGGGTCATTCGAGAGGTAAATTACCCGGCATGGCTATCAAATACAATGGTGGTGAAGAAAAAGAATGGTAAATGGAGGGTCTACGTGAACTTTACCAGCCTGAACAAGGCCTGTCCCAAAGACAGTTTTTCTCTACCCAAGATTGACCAACTGGTAGACGCCACTTCAGGGCATGGAAGGATGAGCTTCCTGGACACCTACAGGGGGTACCATCATATAGCCATGTACCCCCCAGATGAAGAGAAGACTGTTTTTATCACCCCAAAAGGGCTATATTGCTACAGAGTGATGCCTTTTGGGTTAAAAAACGCAGGAGCAACTTACCAAAGATTGGTAACCAAGATGTTCAAACACCTGATTGGCGGAACGGTGGAAGTTTACATCGATGACATGGTCGTAAAGACCAAGGAACCTGAAGGTCATTTGGTCGACCTAAAAGCAGTCTTTGACATCCTTAAAACATATCGGCTCTGACTCAATGCATCGAAGTGTGCATTTGGAGTTGGATCTGGTAAGTTCTTGGGATACCTGGTGACCAAAAGGGGCGTTGAGGCCAGCCTAGATCAGATTAAGGCCATCCTAGAGTTGAAGAGCTCGACGTCGGCAAAACAGGTGCAAATGCTGACTGGAAGGGCTGCAGCCCTGAACAGGTTCATAAGCAGAAGCTCTGACAAATGCAAGCCCTTCTTCAGCTTAGTGAAGAAGGCCACAGACTTCTTATGGACAGAAGAGTGCGAAGTCGCCCTGGCCGACTTAAAGAAATATTTGACCACGGCTCCGGTTCTCTCAAATCCAAAACCTGGAGAGGAGCTGTTTTTGTACTTAGCAGTTTCAGAGCACGCAATAAACGCAGTGGTAATCCGAGAAGAAAAATGGGAGCAAAGGGCTGTTTACTATGTAAGCAAAGCCCTGGCTGATGCAGAAACCAGGTATCTACCCCTAGAGAAATTGACGCTTGCTTTAGTAATGGCTTCAAAAAAGTTGAACCATTACTTTCAAGCCCACAAAATTGTGGTGCTAACAGAACACCCTTTGAAGTCTCTGTTGTAGCAAGGAGATCTGACAGGCAGAATAGCCAGATCGGCAGTGGCCTTAGGGCAGTATGACCTAGAATACAGACCCAGAACAGCGATCAAAGGCCAAGTCTTGGCCGATTTTGTGGCCGAGTTCACTCCAGGAGCCATCGCAAATCAGGTTCCGTTGAGCCGAGGTGAACGATGTCCAAGCAAGCAAGGAGAAGCCCAGCCGAGGGCAACGGAACAAAGGGAGGAAGAAAAACTCAGACCCTGCAGCATTTACATCGGCGACTCCTTTCGACTGTTTGCTGATGGGAGTTCAAACCAACAAGGAGCGGGGGCAGGAGTAGTACTGGTATCTCCAGATGGGTAGATACTAGAACAATCGATTCGTTTGGGGTTCAAGGCCTCAAATAATGAAGCAGAGTATGAAGCACTCATTGCAGGACTGAAACTAACAGTGGCAGTAGAAGCATATAAGGTAATAGTCTTTTGTGACTCCCAGCTTATAGTCAACCAGACAACAGGTGAGTTTGCAGCCCGAGATGAAAGGATGTCGGCCTACGCAAAGGAGGTCAACAGGTTGGTGGCCTTGTTTCAGAACTGCTGACTACATCAGGTTAGCCAAGATGATAACAATCACGCTGATGCACTAGCCAACCTGGCTAGTGTAGTACAACCTGAAAAAGCAAGGACGATAATGGTTGACTACTTGTCGGGCCCGAGCATCGAACCACTAACCACAGAGCGTAAAGCAATATGTGTGGACATGGGACCAAGCTGGATGGATGTAATAGTAGCATTTCTAAAAGAAGAAAGACTGCCAGATGATCACAAAGCGGCACACAAGATCAGATTGAAGTCGGCAAGATTCAGTCTGACAGCAGAGGGACATAACTATAGAAGATCCTTCACTGGACCCCTGTTGAGGTGTGTACATCCTTCACAGGTTGAAATTTTTTTATATGAAATACATGAAGGAATTTGTGAAAGCCACGCTGGGGGCAGATCACTAGCTCATAGGACCATTACCTAGGGGTATTGGTGGCCTTACATGCAAAAAGACGCAGAAGCCTATGTCAAGAAGTGCGAAAAGTGCCAAAGGTTTGCACCTCTGATACACCAACCAGTAGTAGACCTAAACCCAGTATCCAGTCCTTGGCCATTTGCCCAATAGGGCATGAATTTCGTTGGGCAATTGCCCTAAGCAACTGGACAAAGGAAGTACCTGCTGGTGGCAATAGACTACTTCACCAAGTGGATAGAAGCTAACCCCTTGCCAAAATTCGAGATGGGGATGTGAAGAGCTTTATATGAAAGAACATCATCACCCGGTTTGGGATTCCAAGAGCAATAGTTGCGAATAATGGAACACAATTTGACAGTAAACTAATCAAGAGCTTCTGTGCAAAGTTTAAAATCAATAATTACTTTTCAACCGCAAGCTTTCCCCAAAGCAATGGACAAGCAGAAGCATCCAACAAAGTTATCTTGGATGGGATAAAGAAGAGGCTGCAGGCAGCAAAAGAAAAGTGGGTGGATGAGTTGCCCAGTGTACTCTGGGCATATCGGACTACGTTGAGAAGATCAACAGGGGAATCTCCCTTTGCCATGGTTTATGGCACAGAAGCGGTCATTCCGTTGGAGGTCGGCATCTCAGGGATCAGAACCCAGGGAGTAGAGAATGGAACTAATGATGTACTCTTAGCCTGAGATCTGGATCTTCTAGAAGAAAGAAGGGAGAAAGCTACAATTCAGCTCGCAGCATACCAGCAGCAGCTTCCCAGAGCTTATAATAAAAAGGTCAACCCAAGGGAGTTTCAAGTCGGTGACCTCGTCTTGAGAAAAGTCGTCGGCAACAAGAAGGATCCCAGAGAGGGCAAGCTTGGCCCAAATTGGGAAGGACCTTACAGAATTATCTCGGTACTGGGAAATGGGGCATATCGGCTTGAAGATAACGAGGGCAAAGAGTTGCCAAGGCCCTGGAATACTTGCAATCTTAAGTTTTTTTATCATTAAATTTTCTTGTTCTTTGTTATTAGCCGAAGTAATAAATAAAACTTTATTTTTTCGTGGCCGATATGATAGTTAATGACGTTTCCAGAATACATGTATAATGAGAACCCAAGTGGAACTTAAGTTCACATTAGGGGGCAGAGAGTTGGAAAATGGTTTTAACACTTGTTGAAATTTGTGAAAAATTTACAAGTTGAAGTTAAACCGAGATCATGTTTAACGCTTGTTGAAATTTGTGAAAAATTTACAAGTTGAAGTTAAACCGAGATCATGTTTAACGCTTGTTGACATTTATGAAAAATTTACAAGTTGAAGTTAAACCCAAATCATGTTTAACGCTTGTTGAAATTTGTGAAAAATTTACAAGTTGAAGTTAAACCGAGATTATGTTTAACGCTTGTTGAAACTTGAGTTTACAGGTTGAAGTTAAACTAAATTTATATTGAACACTTGTTGAAAATTTGTGAAACAAGACTGTACCAAGAAAGGTACTTATGTACTTGCCGAGGTACACCACTGGCTTGTATAACCGAGGTATGTCACCCCGAGAAGGTGGCACAAGACTAAGGTGTATATTGAAGACCCAAAATTATTCCAAGTATGAAAGTCATACAAAGGCAGTAAAAGGATGATAAAGATACAAGCATTTAGGAAAAGAAGTTGCATTTATGTACAAAAGAGGGCACTTCGGCCTACCAAAAGAGTAATTGTTCAGAGATTACAAAAAAAGGCACATCGGCCATGTAAAAAGCTTACATTGTTTCAAAGAAAAATAAAGAAGCACAGAAAAAAAAAGGAGAAGATCAAATTAAGACTCTTCGGCAACACCAGATGGTTGGGTTTGAAGTTCAGAAGACTGCTGGGAGGACATCTTGGCAGCCTTCTCAGCCGCAAGCTCAGCATCTATTTCCTGAACGGTTTGATCGAGGCTCTTGTCGGCGAGAGACACGTCCGATGATGCCTTCTTAGGAGCAGCATCCTTGGGAACCTCCTTACCCTCCTTAACTTGAGTCAAGTTCAGGACTTGCTCATTTTGAGTAGGGGACTTGGCCCCAGCAGTTTCCTTGGACTTCCTCACCAAAGCCTCCTCCTCAAACTCAGAATCGTCGTCGAATTGGCTTGGAGTTGGGGGGAATGGAAGAGGAAGGACGTCGACGTTCTTAAGGGGGGAGTCCTCGGGGACTTCGAGTTTTTTCAGCAAAGTCATCCAACCAAAGGTGAAACCCTTGTTGCATGCCTGTTTCACCTGTTTTTCGTAGTCCGAAGTGACATCGGCCACCCCCTCATTGTATCCCTTCTGATCCGTGGCCTTGAGCTCGGCATCTTTCATGGCCAACGCGTCTTACAGTTCTTTCTGGGCCTGGGCCATCTTTTCCTCAACCTTTTTCTTTTCGGCCTCAAGAACCTTCTTGATGGCCTCTGCAGAATCTGCCTTCTCCTCGGCATCATCTTTGGCTTTAATAGCAGCCTCGGCCTGGTCTGCCAAAGTCTTCATTTTTTATTGTAAGCTTTTATTGGTCTTCTGCAGACTGGCGACCTCCCTCTTCTTGTCGGCCAGCTCCTTCCGGTTCTCAAAGGTTTGCATTGAGAAGGAATAAGCATGCTGGATGGCCTGAAAGTGAACAAAACAGAAGTTATTGGAAAAATTTCTAAGTACAAAAAAGAAAGAAAGATACCAAGTGTGAAGACTTCCTTGAACAGAACGCTGGAGCATCAGGGCGAAGTTCTCATGCTCAGTCATTTCGGCGTTGCGGTCGAGATCCCTAAGGAGGAGCAAGGCTGTAGTAAGGGCAACACCGATGTTGATGTCGTCGGCACTATCCTCAACAAAGACTTGCCTGTTCACCAAAGAAATAGGTGGAGCTTAGGGGGCACCAGCCTTCATGGAGCCCGATGCTGTGGCAGACTCTGACCTAGGCCTCTTTGACTGAGTTGATTGGGAGGGTACGATCTCGGCGGGCCTCTTCTCGGGGGCGAAGATAGTCTTCTCGCTCGAAGCCAATTTTGAAATTGGCAAGGTGTCCTCAGTGTCAATCTGAGTCACCGTTGCCTTTGGCTGAGCCTTCTTTATCCTTTTTTGTTTCGACTTTGGCTGAGACGGTGCTGGTTCAGCGTCAACAGTAGCCGGGATGTTGGCTAAAAGGTCCTTAGCAACTGCTTTCTGGCAGCCCATCTCAGCGGCAAAAACTGTTTGACGTCGTCGACGGCGTTGAGAAAGCGATATTAGCTGTGGAGCCAAGGTAGATGGTTGTTCTGCTAGATCTGAGGTTAAACCCTGATCCGGCCGAGATGAAGAAGCTGTTGGTAGAGTTGTGGCGGAAGGAGGAGACTGACTCTTCTTCTTCTTCTTTGGAACGTCGGGAAGAACCGACTTATAGGTGGGAATGAAATTGAGTACCAAAGGGGCTCTCCGCTTGTGGACTGGCAGATCCAATAGTTTCCTCAAGTCTTTGCTGGGAAAGAAAGACTGACGGAAGCCCTTTGGTGGCTGAGGAAGAGCTAGAAGAAAAACAAACATTAGAAACAAACGAAGTATTGAAGACTTTAAAAATGAGCAAATACAAATACTGGGCTCTTACCATTACCCTCTACAAAAACTATACGAGAAGAGGGTAGAGGTGGAGGTCCTCATCTGGAGCGAACTCCCAGTTCCTCGAGGTAATGAAGTAATCATCCCCATCTTCCTTGTTGGAGTCTGGGAGGTCGGCAACGATTTTGTACTCTATGGACCTCAGTTTAAGATAGTAAACATAGCCTGTGTCCCTTTTAAGGCCACACATGGTGTAACAGTATTGGATGTCGGCTAAGGTAACCCTAGCATTCTCTTGTTTGGCTAAGGATATTATACCATTTATGACTTGGTAGGAATTGATGGCAAGCTGCATTGGGTTCAACTTATAATAATGGATTATCTCACGGAAAAGGATATTGAGTGGGAGCTGAAGTCCGCACTCGATAAAGGCTACAACAGGGAAGGGCATAGAATCAGTTGTGGGCATGATAGAGTCATCCTCCCCAGCCAACCTCAGATGAATGTCGACAAGGATGTCAAATTCTCGCCTAAAGTGCTCTAACTTGGTTGGGGTGTCTACCCTATGCTTCCACATATCCATGATATTGGCTTAACTGGAGGAGTTGGATTTCAGATGGGAGTGTTTTGGAGGGTTTTAGGGACCTCGGCTAAAGCCTGAAAATATACAAAATCTATGGGGAATCGTTTCAGTTTTTCCTAAAATTCGTGGGTTCTACAAACAAATCCCAAACCTAGATCTATGGAAACAAAGATTGAAGACACGAATCTGGAAAAGTCACAGAAAACAGAAAAGCAAGAATGTGTTTTAGAATTTAGAACAGTGATGAACTATCAAGAACACTGTGCCAGAGTGAGTGCAAGGGTATAAGGCCAAGGCCATAATGTGCTAGCTTTTAAAACTTTTGTGAACACCTGGAATATTATGTGTGTGCAATACTTATTTATTTCTTTTAAGTAGTCATAGTTCAATGCTGAGCATACTATTGGCTCTGGAGTAGATATTATTGTTTCACTAATGGAGGTTCAATGCAGAGTACACCTACCATGATGCATAATATCCTTATTTGCCTAATAATCTCAGTTTTGGTTACCTATAATATTAAAATAGGTCGGGGAATGTTAGCAGATATTTTAATATTATAATGTGTTATTGGTTTCCATCATGTCTTATCCTTTCAAGTCTTCCTAGTCTCCCCATTCCTATCCATCCAAATCTTCCAAGATAAGGTTTGCCAAGAGTTATCCATTCCAACTCTTCCTAGATAAGCTTCCAAGGTCTTGGTCAAGTCTCTTGTTATCTTATCCACCAAGAACCTTGCCTATTAAGTTTCCTTTCTATATATATTGAGCTTATCTCCTATCTTGACACATACGAGAGAAGAAGTTTTGGTTGTGTTGTTATGTCTTGAGTGAGATTATCAGGCAAATAAAAAGGGTGTGTGTGATAAAGCTTTGGGTTCAACCAATTGTGCAGTATTGGTGAACCATACGACTTAGTCGGGCTGTTGTATCCTGGGGGGGACAAGTCAAGGTTTTTTCTGCTGCACCAGTGTGAGGCTTTGCCTAACCGCAGATGGCTTGAATCTCCTTAAAGAGAGCAAATTTCCCGCGCCGCAGCCCTTTCAATAATTATTGTAATTTTTATTATTTGTATTTTCTAGTGTTTTATTTATAATTATCACCAACAATATTTTTATGGAGCAATGTTACAAACTGATCAATCTCTCTGTTAACTCTAAACAGATGAAGATTCTAATGGAACTATTGACCTTGAGGAACTCAAGAAATGCTTACAGAAATTGCAACTCCATCTTACAGAGAAGGAAATTGATGATCTTTTTCACTCATGCGACGTAGATGGGAGTGAAGGGATACAATTCAAAGAGTTTATTGTTCTTTTGTGTCTCATTTATCTCCTAATGGATCACTCGAACTCTCCTCACACTGTAAACACAATTAACCCATAACATTTTTTTTTTTCAATTGCAAAGTTCACTTGTTTAGGTCAACATTTATTTCCAATTCATTTTTCTTATCCTGGGGGATGTTTTTAAGACATTGACGATGGGATCGCCACAAATTGAAGCCACGTTTGATACTATAATCGAAGCATTCTTGTTTCTTGACAAAAATGGTGATGGAAAGCTAAACAAGAACGACATGGTCAAAGCACTAAATAGGGATTCTCCTTTGGAGATTTCCCCAGCACACGTCACGAGGACTAGATTTGGTATCACCGACATCTTTTTCCATACTGCTTTGTAGTAAATCTGTGGTTGCATTGCCTTAAAGTTATTTAACCTTATCTTAGTGATTGCTTTGTATGAATGCAGAAGAAATGGACTGGGAAAGAAAAGGGAAGGTTAGCTTCAGAGAGTTCCTTTTTTCTTCGATCAATTAGGTTGGAATCGATGCCGATGATGAGATTCTTGTGGCAGAAAGTTAAACCGAATCAAATTGGCTATAAATTGTCTAAAGTGCATTACTTAAACATGTTGTTGTGCAGATATTGTGACATTCATACTCTATATTACTGTAGAAATCTAAACAATTTCTGTGACTTACAGTTTTAATTTACTAATGGTAAGTTCTTTTTATTCCTGAATATGTTGTTCCTGCTCTCTCTGTTCTATGAAAGTGATATGTTGTGGTGGATTTTCGCAAAACTTGGATATAGTAAGAGCTTCGCTTTGAAGTTGAAAAGAGGTCTATCCTTGTTTCGTTCTTGCTGAATGTTATTTGCATTTTCTCTGTTCCTTCTCTTCCTCGGGGGCAGTCGAGATTGGTAGAGAATAGGCAGAAAATATTTTCCAATAGAAACTATTGTCCCCGGTTCTATGGAATACGAAGGTATTTTAATCTGTCTTCATTTGTGAAAATACAAATAGAAGATTCTAAGATCAACTTCATTGTATGTTGAAGGCGATTTACTGGAAACTCGGTGCATACCGTCTGGTGGGAACAAATATTATCTTTAGAAAAGTGACATATGTAACACGACTCGAAATGTATCATAGCAAGCTGTTTTTCTTATTTATTTGGATAACTTAAGTAGAAAGAAATGATGAGAAATAAAGAGAAATTGAGAGAAACTCATTTATCTTATAACCCTCATTTTCAATCTTTTCAAAAGTGAAGAGATTGGAAGAGAAAATAAACTAATATTTTCATAATATCAATTTTGTCCCTGTAAAAATAAAAGAAATAAAATGATTGAAAATATGAAAAGGTTATTTTAGTAATATAACATAAAATAATTTCTTTTCTTTTTTCTTATGAAATCTAACCAAACAAGAAGGAGAGAAATCATAATAATTTATTTTATTTTATTTCTTATTTATCCAAACAAGAAGGAAAGAAATCACAATCATTTCTTTTCTTTTCTCTTCTCTTATAAATTAAGTAATCATTGCATTTCTTTTCTCTTCTAGGTTATCAAACATAGTGTAAATGTCAAAAATTACCAAAATATTTATAGAAAAAAAAAATAGACAGAAGGTTAAGTTAAAATGGTTGTTCAGGTCAGTAATCAAGTTGGCTAGTGGTGAATGATGGTTGTGTTGTATATAGGGAAGAGGTCAGGACTGTATGATGTATCAATCAAGGAAGATTTTTTCAAGGGAAATGATAGAGAGCTCTAAATATAGAGCTCTAATTTTAGCTCTAATGATGTGTCAAAGCAAAAAAAAAAAAACAAAAAAACAAAACAAAACAAGGCACAAACATCACATCAGGATGGGACCCACCTTCCCATTAGAGCTATTAGAGCTCCTATATTAGAGCTCTAAAGCATTTTTGTTTTTTCAATAGAGCAATGAAAACCTACACAACCTAACTTAAATTCCCAAAATTTTCACTTGTGTACAAACAAGGATGAACGCATTGGAATTTATTCATGCCCAAAAAATAAATTTCAGCAAGTGATGGATTCAAATGAATGAGTGACACATTTATGTGAGGGCATTCTATTTATACCCCAAAAATCATTAAGTACATCTAATTAAAATTTTGTAATTTTAATTCTTACTAATATATCATAATGTAAATTTACTCATAAGAACAATACATGTTAAATTTTAAAATAAATATTTTTTTTCTCATAGTATACTTTAATCATATATACGTATTCTTTATCTTTTGTCCCAAATTTTAATTATTTTTTCCTCTTCTCTCTCACTCCAAAATTCCAAACCACCCCACCGAACTCACCATTATCATCACATCATTGTTTCTTATCCAAAAAATGTTTTTTTGAAACAATCCATCAAAAAAGAGGTAACATAAATATCAAAGTATAATTCTTGATTTTTGTCTTTTATTTTACGTAAAAATAAATATTGAACCTGTTTAACGTCATTACTGTTCGGACTTTCAAATTTAAACAAATTCACTTTAGTCAGCTAGACACCGCCGAACAAAATCAACATGTTTGGATATAATTTCCATTTAAGCACAGACCCTGCATTTTCAAGTGAGTTTCAGTGTGGTCTCTCGGTCCAAATCCATTAGCAAAGTCGTTGGAAAAAAGCACAGTAACATAACCTATTCTATAACAGGATCCTCAGGTGCTTATTCCATAACATAAACCATTCCATTATCTCGATGATTTTAAAGTAATTTTTTATAAGTATATAGTATTCGACGAGTTATACAAATTAAATAATTTGGATTATTAAAACGAAACTCATGGTGAGCCTCACGGGTCCAATAGTACCCGCCAATTCGATCTGAGACTGGAGAGAAGTCAGACCAAAAAAAAAAAAATTTTATTTGAAAGTTCTCAAAGCCAGTAACATCACATGTCGACGGACAAGACTAGTCATTATTATTCAAAGGGTAAATTACACTGGCATTATCTGAGATTTCTGTTTAATACTGATTCTTCTCACGTTTGAAAAATTACATTTCTGCCTTTAAGATTTATAATCGTATTACAAATTATCCCTTGAATTGCTGATGTCATGCTCTAAAATTTTCTGAATGACTATTTTGTCATTTTTTTAACCATTTCTTCTTTCTATTATCATAACTATATTTTACAACTTTTCATCATTAAATTCTATTTGAACATATTCTTATTGAATGTTGATATATAAACATAAATTTTATATAAAATTTTCAAACACAATGATATAGTTTAATGGTAACCTTTCACTTTAAAACAAAACTTATAAACATGATTTATATTTACAACAACATAACTATCACAATATTTTTATGATATTTTTTATATAAATTTTTATATATGAGTAGAATTTTTTATTTTTATTTCTACAATCATTTTTTCTCCTTGTCTATTCACCCACATTTATTACAGTATTACCAAACACCGTTATTCACATTTATTACAATATTACTGATTTTTTTTATTTTTTTTTGTATTTAGTGAATTTAAAAAAATCAAAAAATATTATATTTCTTAAGTATATCTAGATTAGGTGTATCTAAAAAATAAAAAAATTGCTTAAAATATTAAATAAAAAATTCAGTAAAAAAAATGAAAAATAAAAAAATTTAATTTTTTGTGCGAGTTAAACTAAAGAAGATTTGTTATTTCTCTTGAAATGACATAAATAAAATATCAATATTATTTTATTATTTTATTAGAAAATGCCCCAGACTCTCACTGGGGGTGACCCCCAGGCCCCTAGTAGGCTGTGATTGGTCTGTTTTTCTTTTCTTTTCTTTTTTTTGATCCAATGACCAACCCCCACGTGTGTGGGGGTGGTTGGAGACTGGGGTCTTCAATCAAAATTGTTATTTTATATGTATAAATGCTAAGGGATAAATATGTCATTTTAATCCGATAGAGGATAAGTGTAATTTTTTTAATGTGAAATAAGATCTGTATAATAGAAATCTCATAAAATGTCAGTGTAATTTACCCTTATTCAAAACACAATATCTATAAAATTTAAATAAGTTAAAATAAAATAAAATATTAATTACAAATTATGTGTCATTGAATTGGTAAGAATCTTTGTTTGCCGTTCAACCCCTTCTTGTCCTTTGTTTTATATAATAGTATAGTATAGTATAGGTAACACGACATGATATACGTGTGAAAAATTTAGGCTGTGTTTGGTTGTGCTTTTGAAACGTGATTCTACACCTGTGTTTCAGTATGATGTTTGTTTAGAATTTTGTAATCACGTTTCAAAAGCTCTGCTGAGAGCTCTGTACCAAATCTGTCTCAGCCGCTCTTTTGCTCTGTTTTTTTTTTCAAAATTTTTGCTAAGGGGACGTCCGGCCGGTCGTCCGGCCGGTTGACCGGCCGGCTGTCCGGAACAGTAATTTTTTTTTTTTTTTTTTTTTTGCAATTGATTTATATAATCGGAAAAAATATTTTCTGAATTTTTTTTAATTTTTTATGTGCTTTAAAATAATTTTGAATTGTATGTTTAGTTATGAGTTGTAAATTTTTGTATCACATATCAAATGTCACATCAATAATTCCCCACTCAAATCAAACCTCTTTTCCAAAACTATTTTCAAAACTCTTTACCAAACAAATTTTCTACACTCAAATCATAACTCCACAACACACAAACTCAAAATACAACTCATACTCTCAAATCACATTTACAAAACTCTACCAAACGCTACCTTAGAAATTTCTTAAATATTAATTTATGATTATATATCAATTTTAACTAGTAAATAGCAATCTCAATCAAAATAATCAAAGACAAATCGATATAACGATTTTACGTGGAAAAATCACAATTAAAACGTTTCCAATTATGATAAAAAAAAACCACGGACAAAAGTCACAAAATAATCCACTAAGAAGACATAAAGGAATTACACAAATGTACTTTTAATTACCTAGCGAATCAACGCCCGAATCGAATCGACCCCTATGTGCCTCTTCTAGCCCTGTCGGAATTATCTTGCCCAACGTTGAATTCACAACGCCGATGTTGAATCCACGACGATGTGCCACTCCGGAATCCACCAAAGCTTTAGGCCCAAATTTTATGGAATTCACCGAAGAACAACTCTATCTTTTTTTTGAATAAACGAACTAAACAAACCCTTTGATATAATCTACTCAATTCATGATTAAATTCTCACAGATATCAAAGGAAACAAGTAAAGAAGCTTTAGATGAAAACCCTAATACCCAAAAAGAAGATCTGACAGTCTTCACCTTAAAAACTGATGAACCACATATTTATAGAAAATAGGGCTGCGATCTCCACTCGAGCGTAAGAATGACCACTCGAGCAAACTGACTAAAACGCGTGTGACTAAACAGGGTCTATGCTCGACCACAAGAATGGCCGCTCGAGCAGAAAAAAAACTTTTAGTACTTTTACTGGCGAGTGAAACTTCTGAAAGGTCGTGATCTTCGTTCGAGCATAGGAATAGCAGCTCAAGCGGAAAAACGATTTCGACTGCAATTTAGGCTTTTGCTTCGGAAGCGCTGCCCCTCGACCTCGCCTGGGCACTACCCCGAACCCGCCAAGGGGCACTGTCCCTTGGACTCTCGCGAGCTGACTGGGTAGCTCGATCCCCAACATAGTCAACGAAGTGGCAAACATGAAAGAATTAACTTCTGAAACATCTCTGCAAGGCATAATTTGGGTTGGATTTGCATCTAAAAACTCATAACCTCACTAAAATAAAAGTTGAACAAAATTATAACTGAAAGGAATTTTGCCAAACGAGATTGCCAATAATAAAAACCTAATAACGTGGAATTGACAAAATTTATTTTCAAAGTTGGTTTTATAGTAAAAAAATTATTATAAATTGTTACATTATTTTTATTTTTTTTGTTTAGTTTTATCTTTTATGATTTAAGTCATGGCAGTTTACTTTCCTAACATTTAAAAATGATTATATTGGCAACTAAGATCAAAATTCATGATTTTGCCTACCAATGAGTAAGCAAGACGGGGTTTGCCTCCATGGAACGAGTATTCACTGCTAGATGTAAGCCTGTAGGGCATTTTATTCGATGTTACATGTAATGCTTTTATTTAGTAATACTCTGATAAATGAATTAATGAATTGTTTTCTTTAAATAGTGCATGTCAATGACACATATATATATTGGGTTTATTTTGAGGGCGTTACAAAACGTCTCCAATTGTGATAAAAAAAACCACGGACAAAAGCCACAAAACAATCCACTAAGAAGATATAAAGGAATTACACAAGTGTACTCTTAATTACTTAGCGAATCAACGCCCGAATCGAATCGACCCCTATGTGCCTCTTCTAGCCCTGTCGGAATTATCTTGCCCAACGTTGAATCCACAACGCCGATGTTGAATCCACGACGATGTGCCAGTCCGGAATCCACCAAAGCTTTAGGCCCAAATTTTATGGAATTCACCGAAGAACAACTCTATCTTTTTTTTGAATAAAACGAACTAAACAAACCCTTTGATATAATCTACTCAATTCATGATTAAATTCTCACAGATATCAAAGGAAATAAGTAAAGAAGCTTTAGATGAAAACCCTAATACCCAAAAAGAAGATCTGACAGTCTTCACCTTAAAAATTGATGAACCACATATTTATAGAAAATAGGGCTGCGATCTCCGCTCGAGCGCAAGAATGACCACTCGAGCAAACTGACTAAAACGCGTGTGACTAAACAGGGTCTATGCTCGACCACAGGAATGGCCGCTCGAGCGGAAAAAAAACTTTTAGTACTTTTACAGGCGAGTGAAATTTCTGAAAGGTCGTGATCTCTGTTCGAGCATAGGAATAGCAGCTCAAGCGGAAAAACGATTTCGACTGTAATTTAAGCTTTTGCTTCGGAAGCGCTGCCCCTCAACCTCGCCTGGGCACTACCCCGGACCCGCCAAGGGGCACTGTCCCTTGGACTCTCGCGAGCTGACTGGGTAGCTCGATCCCCAACATAGTCAACGAAGTGGCAAACATGAAAGGATTAACTTCTGAAACATCTCTGCAAGGCATAATTTGGGCTAGATTTGCATCTAAAAACTCATAACCTCACTAAAATAAAAGTTGAACAAAATTATAACTGAAAGGAATTTTGCCAAACGAAATTGCCAATAATAAAAACCTAATAACGTGGAATTGACAAAATATATTTTGAAAGTTGGTTTTATAGTAAAAAAATTATTATAAATTGTTACATTATTTTTATTTTTTTTGTTTAGTTTTATCTTTTATGATTTAAGTCATGGCAGTTTACTTTCCTAACATTTAAAAATGATTATATTGGCAACTAAGATCAAAATCCATGATTTTGCCTACCAATGAGTAAGCAAGACGGGGTTTGCCTCCATGGAACGAGTATTCACTGCTACTTACAACACCTTCATTCACTCAGCTTGTTACTTCGGAATTGTTCAGCGAACACGTGGAGTTGGACGCCTCTTTATAATGTAGCGTAGGTAGACTAATTATTGTAAATGACTCTCTAAGTAGTTTAGAGGTAGTTATATTGCTACCAACTTCTTTGTTTGTTTGATTGCAGGGGCACCTTAGCACTTTATTAATAACATAGAAAGTGGCAAGCCAAAACCTACTCTTAACAAGTTGCTGAGTTCGGCTTTTGTAACCTATGTGATTTGTGGATTGAATTTTAAATATCATCAAATATTTCTTTCAATTTTACAGTAAGTGTGAAATATGTGACAAATATAGAGGCTATGTTTGTTTAGGCGAAATAAATTAAATTAGATTAGCATTCTCATGACTAATAATTTTAAGATTATGAGTTCTTTTGGATTGTGTATCCTATTTTATATTTGGATTGAGTTAAGATTATAAAGAGAGATTAATAAAATATTATCCAATCCAATATTTGTTTAAGGGGATTGGAATGGATAGAACATGGCAGGACATGAGACATCTAATATATTGACTATAATACCCCTATTATAATTATTGTAAAATTTTGCATTAGCATGTGTTATAATTTTTAAAAAGCAAATTTCCTTATTGTTGCTCCACATCCATTTTGATTAATTTGAACAAAATTTAACCCATTTTTCATTAATAGAAAAAATAAAAAGTCATTCAACTATAAAATTTATAAATACATAAGCAACCATTAAAAAAAATACAATACTATTTTAATCATCTAACCATTCATTGCACAAATTCAAAAAAGTCTTTATTTGAACAAAATTTAGCCCCCACTTTTTTTAATAGAAAAATAAAAAATCATTCAACTATAAAATTTATATATACACAAGCAACCATTAAAAAATATGCACTACTATTTTAATCATTAATTGCCCAAATTCAAAAAAGTGTTCATTTGAACAAAATTTAACCCCATTTTTTTTTTAACAGAAAACATCAAAAATCATTTAACTATAAAATTTATATATAAAAGCAACCATTAAAAAATATGCACTGCTATTTTAATCATTCAACCATTCATTGCCCAAATTCAAAAAGACATTCATTTAAGCAAAATTTAACTCTTTTTTTTTCGAACAAAAAAATATCAAAAATATTCAACTATGAAATATAGCTATTTAGAAAAATAATGATATCAGAAAATATAAAAAATGGAGCAAATATATTTATGAGAAGATACATACAAAATACCAATTGTAGACATGTTGAATTAAAAGTCTATGGTGGTAATTAATGATTACTATCATTCATACTTGTTATAAATAATATTATTGTTCTTAGATCATCTCCAGCAAAGAATATATCAATATCATGTTCTTAGTTACATTTTGAAATTATTTTGGATTTTTTTTAATATTTAAAATTTTTCTTAATTTTTTAAAATATTTACAAATTAAAAAAAATATTTTATGGATTTTTCTAAATATTCCAAGTATTTTTAAAATATTTAAATGAAGTAAAAAATGAAATCTATTAGTTATGATTTCCTAAGACAACAATAGCACAAGAGAGAAGATAGAGACGAAACTCGACAAAATCAAACTTCTTCAAATATATATACATATAGTTAGGTTTAATTTGGTCATTTGATGAGTTAGTCCAGATTTTAGCTTAGTCCACCAATTTATATCCTATCACCATTTGTAAGATTGAATAATTCATCATATGTGAAATAACATATCAGGATGAATTATTAGTCCATACTTTAATTTTTTAACAAAACATCGAATAAATAATTTTGTTAGACTATTAGTCTAATTCCAAGCACATACCCACCCAAACAAACATGATCAAAGGGTTTATATGCTCATTTTTTTTAATTTTAAGAGGATAAATCACACATAACATAAAGTACATAAGATTAAAGTGTAGTGCTTCCCAAACAAATGAAGAAAATATAAGAGCATTTTAATATTTTTTTATTAAATCATTAATAATTCTGACCGTACATTTTAATTTAAAAATCACAAAAAAATATATGATCATTTTTAAATATTAAAAAAAAGTAAACCGTATACAATCAAAATCACAAAAATAAAATAAAATTTGTATTAATTTTTTTCTTAAAACTCAACTAAAATAGCTAGTTATCAAAGGAGGGAAGGGACAGGTATCTACGTGGAAAATACAAAACAAAAGCGCACGCACTTCCATGTGAGCAATAACCCTTGTCCATACCTCTGCTTTTCTCTTTGTAATGTTCTTGGACCTATTTCCATACTCACTACTACCATTGAACGTTAGGGTTTTGAAAAATCAAAACAAACAAACAAACAAACAAACAACCAATCAACAACAAGAAAAGGAAGCTTCTCACTGTGAATCTCATTCCCTGTCCTTTTCTTTCTTCTTGGTATCTCTCTCTCTCTCTCTCTCTCTCTCTCATCTTTTATTATCTTCCTTATTGGCCAACCAGTTGTGTATTGATTTTTTATATTTTTCCCCTTAGTTTTCTCTGGAAACAAGCAAGGGTATATGATTGTAGTGTGCTCGTTTTGAATCTTAAATTAAGAAATAAAAAGTGATTTTGCAGAACCCAAATGGCATGCCAGGCCGTTCATTCATGGACATTTAGTGGGTTAGTGGGTGCTTTTCTTGATCTTGCTATTGCTTATCTCTTACTCTGTGCATCCACACTTGCATTTTTCGCCTCCAAATTTCTGGGTTTTTTGGGTCTTTTCTTACCATGTCCTTGTAATGGCCTATTTGGTACCTCCAATAGCAATTACTGCTTGAAGAGGCTGTTAATTGATTGCCCAATTGAGACAGTCTCTTCTGTTCAACTGTCTGTGAACACAAAGTTTCCCTTTGATACAATTTGTGGAAAAAACCGAGATTGCCAAATGAATTTGAAGTTAATTAGAGATCAAAACAATTGTGTTGATGGGTTTGTTGAAATGGAAGGCGAAGCGTCTTGTAGCTCAATATCGGGTGCTAGGAAGTTGCAAAATGTGGTTGAGAGGGACTTGATTTTGAGGAATGAATCGGTTAGGGTGTTTGATGTAGTGAATTCATCAGTTCACAACTGTCTGTGAACACGAAGTTTCCCTTTGATACAATTTGTGGAAAAAACCGAGATTGCCAAATGAATTTGAAGTTAGTTAGAGATCAAAACAATTGTGTTGATGGGTTTGTTGAAATGGAAGGCGAAGCGTCTTGTAGCTCAATATCGGGTGCTAGGAAGTTGCAAAATGTGGTTGAGAGGGCCGTGATTTTGACGAATGAATCGGTTAGGGTGTTTGATGTAGTGAATTCATCAGTTCATGTCAAGAAGGGAAGGTTTAATCTCAAGGGTAAGGGGATTGTAAATCAGAGGCCAAGGAATGGTCTTAGGCGACATCTGAAAGGTCTTGCTGATTATGCAAAAGTTTCGCCTGTGTCGTTTGATCCTTCATATGCAGATGATTGGTCACGTTCTAGCGTCAATCGTAAAGGGAATAATGAGATTGAATGCAGTTCACTGCCTGTCAATTCTGGAGCTGATGCTAATCACTGTAATTGTGAGTGTTGATTTTGATCTCGGTTTGTATTCTATCCATTTTCTTTATTTCATCCAAAACTTTGTACCTTAACTGAAAAGAAAAAGAAAAAAAAAAGAAGAGAGGCATTAGTGTTTCATTTTGTGGACTCATGTATCTGTGTATGCATTTTCACATTTTTAAAATCAACGGAAGTTGTGCTATAATCTTACAGCTGAATAAAGAGATTGAAGAAGCTTAGTGTTGTATGTGCACTAACTTACAAAAATTGTTCCCTGTATATGCCATGTATGTAAAGTCACAATTTCCACTGTCAATGCATATATCCTGCACCTGAGTGAAGAGCGAAATTATGTAGATTTTTTAAAAAATCTTGGCCATTCTTGGCAGAGGAATGAGAAGGGATTTAAAACCATAAAGGGATGTGAAATTCCCTGGTTTTGAAATTCTTTGGTTAGTTTTAAAAAAAGGATTTGTAAATTTTCCTGGGGTTTTCAAGGACAGACTTGGAGGTCCCATATACACATATTAAAAGCTTTTGAAGGAGTTATATTTTAAAATCCTTAAAGCAAAGAACAGAAAAACTAGAAAAGTACAGAGCCCTTCAGATGATCAAAATTATTCATATATGTGAGTGTGTGTGTGTGTAAGATGGCTTGTAAGGGAATTATTTTAATTTTTTATATTGGTTAAACTCACCCCTTAGGAGCCATTCAGGTGATCAAAATGCATTTAAAAAAATGAAAAAGAAAGAGAAAAAAGAAAAAAGAAATGAAGAGGTTGTTCTGGTTTTAAACAAATGGACTGCCATACCACCAATACATATATGGCAAGTACAATTTTTATGTCTCTTTTTCAATTAACACTTTAATCTGTTAGCTTGAATGTTTAAACCTCAATGATTATTCCTTGTGCCCTCAGGGCATGAGCTTTGCACCCATTTCTAAACAATGTCTTGGCATGTGTTGCCATGACTTCTTGCTTGG
Source organism: Camellia sinensis (assembly GCF_004153795.1). Taxonomy (NCBI): domain Eukaryota; kingdom Viridiplantae; phylum Streptophyta; class Magnoliopsida; order Ericales; family Theaceae; genus Camellia; species Camellia sinensis. Next base: position 271,398 of record NW_021024814.1, read on the forward strand.
TGTATCAGATTTTACATGGAATCTTACACAACATAAATGGAAGCATTCATAGATCCATGCTTAGGTTATTACTAATACGATGCATGACAACGCTATTGTGTGTGGTATGTGATTTAGATGATGAGGACGCTCTAGTTGTTAAGAATTTTGGGGATAGAGCTTCACATGGCTTTCAGTTGGATGAAACTCTTCATGAAAAGAAACTCACTGAGAGAAGTGAATCATTCTATGAAGAGGCAAAGAGTAATGTGCAGAAGGAACTGGGTTATGAGGGTAATGAGAAAAATGCAATCAGAATCTTGGAACAGGCACTTGAAGAAGAGCATGCTGCTCATGCTGCTCTTTACCTTGAGCTTGAGAAGGAGAGAAGTGCTGCTGCTACAGCTGCAGTTGAGGTCATGGCTATGATACTGCGTCTACAAGACGAGAAGGCATCCATAGAAATGGAGGCTTGGCAATACCAGAGGATAATAGAAGAAAAATCTGCTTATGATGCTGAAGAAATGAACATCCTTAAAGAAATTCTTGTGAGGAGACAGAAAGAGAAGCATTTCTTGGAAAGGGAAGTTGAAGCTTACAGGTGGATGATTCATATTGGAAATTAATAGTTACAAGATGACATTCAGTATATGGTGAACACACAGAGAGAACAGGCTTATGCTCCAACGGCTTAGTTAATCCATTGACAAGAAGGAAATTGTACAGGATAAAAGTTCAGTTAATGAGGTATTGTCTATTGATAAGCAAAACTGTACACCCTTGCTCTTGGAGAGGAATTATGAATTTCCGGATGGGATGAAGAAGCTAATTTTCAAGCAAGGAGATGTAGAGAAATCTATAGTTTCTGATCCGCAGAAAAATTTGATGTCAGCAATTGACAATGAAAGATTGAAAATTGACATGGAAGTTGAGTGAATCGGAGAGAGGATAAGCAAAGTTCAGTTAATGAGGACAGAAGCTCAACTTCTCTGTGGACTATCGGGAAAGGGAAAATTTTCAACTGCAACTTGTAGAAGATATAGCATAACAACTTCGAGAGATTTGACAGCTAACAGACCCTAGAAAGGCCTTGTGTGAAGCTTCTTTGCCCCTGCCATCCTCTAAGGTTTGATGTTAGATTTCTCTTTCATCATTATCTTCGTCTATAGCAAACACAGTAAGGCTGTGTTTAGATTATGCATTTGGGTAAGGATTTGGAAAGAGAAAGAAAAAGGTGAGGAAATGGAGAAAGAATTTATGTCATATTTCATGCAAATTTCCTTCACCTTTTCCTTTCCAAAGACCTATCCAAATCCATTGTCCAAACACAACCTAAGTGCACAAAGTTACAATGCTTACTCTTTTGAAGACCAAAACTTCGCCCTCCTCCCTGCTCCCACCACCATACTAATATTCCCTACAAACTTATTCCCACTCCTTTCTAACACCTTTCCAAATATGCCATAAGAAATAGATACTTCTAGAGAGTTCCAATCCCCTAAATCACACCCATACTTCAGAGCTACTACCATTCTGTTAGGGAAAATCGATGTGATTCCCACAAGTAAATCAATCAATGGGAATAAAAACTAATGCGGAAAAATTAAATCAAAGGCAACACAAGAATTTTTACGTGGTTCCCTCAATGTGAGGTACGTCCACGGGATCGATATCCCTCTCACCCACAAAACTTTTCCTCCGCTTCCCCAATAAGCTTGATTAGGCATTTCTAACTTCTTGATACCAAGTCCCTATCCTATGATAGGAGTACAAATTGAGTCCTAGTCTACCAAATGGTTACTTGAATTCCTCCTCCATTCTACCCTACAAAAAATTGCTCCATTGCTTTTCTAATCTCTCACCCTATTTGGTTCATTGGAAAGAGATGGAATGAAACGGATCCCCTATGGAATGATCATTTTCTTACAATGGTGATTGACGATTTCAGTTGCAATGCATATTTCATTATGTTTTTTAGTCAACCAAATATGTGAATGGATATTTTGATGGAATGATTATTCTGTTCGACTTCATTCTAGTGAACCAAACACTATCTTAGCAACAGTGATAGTAATAGCATACGAGGACATAAAATGTGTAGGAAAACTAGATAAAGTAATGTTGATTGGATTACTTAGTAATACTCTACAACCAAGTATAACGGCTAGCGAGTCAATGCTAGATACCTCCTCTTTGCGCATGAAGGCTCTCTTTATATCTTCACCAACTAGTTCTTCCCTTCAGTTTTTGTTCCTAAAGGTTCTTCTGGCACTCTTTATGTTCCCTGATTAACTGTTGTTGGCTACCAGAATTTTTGTTATTAGCATAATTTTAAAAAGCTTCCATGACTGTTATTGCCATCTGTTACGGCTGCTATGGCGGTGTGACAAAATTCACATCCGTAATGGCCGCCACTGCTGCGTGAAGGTCGTAATGGCCATTACGTTGCCGTTACAATTTCGTTGCTGCCATTACAATCATTACGCTTCTATTTTTATTTTAGTTTATTTTATTTTATTTTTTATAGGTTTTGTATATAGGGCCATTTTTCTCATTTCTCTTTTTTGTAGTTGTTAAAATCGCACAAAAAGAATATAGAACTTATGTGAAAATCTTAGATCTACAAGTTTTGAATGTCCAATCTTCAAGTTCTACAAGACTTGAGTTGATATTGAAGTTAAATGAGCTTACTTCTTCCTCTCTCTCTCTCTCTCTCTCTCTCTCTCTCTCTCTCTCCATACTTCATCACCTTTTTGTTGAAAAGCTTTCATTAATCTCATTTGATTCTTTGAATATTAACTTATATTATATCTATATTTGCTCTTTGATCAAATTTATTCATTTGACCTTTGCCGCCATTACGATCATATGCTTCTATTTTTTTTTTAAATAGATTTTGTATATAAGGCCATTTTTGTCTAGTTGTTAAAATTGCGCAAAAAGGATATAGAACTTATGCAAAAATCTTAGAGCTACACGTTTTGAATGTCCAATATTCAAGTTTTACAAGACTTGAGTTGCTATCAAAGTTAAATGAGCTTACTTCTCTTTTAAGTTGCTATCAAAGTTAAATGCGCTTACTTCTCTCTCTCTCTTTCTCTCTCTCTCTCTCTCTCTCTCTCTCCAAACTTTCATTAATTTCTCATTTGATTCTTTGAATATTAATATATTATATCTATATTTGCTCTTGGGTCAAATTTATTGAACAAAATTTGTATATCATGTTAAGTATTTTTACATTAGTATGTTGATATTTTGTATTATGTATGAACTTATGTTTATGAGATTATCATTTTTAATATTAAACATGTTTCGTTTTTTTCTTCTTAACAAGTGGGAAGTTATCTACAAGTATAATTAGTAAAGTAAAGAAAATTAAATACATCCAACAATAGGAAAAATCCCTATAGTGACTTAAACCTTACATAAAAATTAGTACACATATTGGATCATATTTAAAAACTAAACAAAACAAACAAAACACACGGAAAATTATTATAAACCTCACTAAATGTGATTTTGAAATAAAAACATGTTTGTTAGTATGTTTTCCTGAAGTTGTGCAAGGAATAAAAAAATTTATGGCTCCAGTCGACTGCCACAACTATTATGCTACAGCCGTTACTTTCTGTAGCCGCATCAACGCTATCGTTACGTTATGGTAGCTGCCACCTTTACTTAAAGCCTTGGTTATTAGGTAATGCCAAAGAAAAGGTGCTGTCAAAGTGTACCTTTAGGAGTTCACAAGCTGATCAAAAAAAAAAAAAAAGTGTACCTTTAGGAGTTCACAAACACTCATAAAGTATGGATTTTGTTGTTTCATAGATACATATAGGCTCTTTTTGGTTCCCCGGAACAGTGAGGTAAAACGAAAAAGAAAGGGAAAGGAAATGAAGAGGGAAAAAGAGGAAGAAAAAGTAAAAACATAAAGAATCCGTTTATTAGAAATGTGATTTTGATTTGATTGCGGGTTTCCTATGTCCTCATTTGGTGGTTAGTCATGTTTCCCCATTTTCCTTACTGTTTTATAATGATAACTCGGTTACTTTAAAACAAGAAAATGCCCTCAAAATATTGTCCTGCACAATTTTCCAATGCAGCCAAACAAAGAAAAAGTAAAATTCCATTTGATTTCTTTTTCCTCATAATTTGCAAGTCTCAAAAAGTATTTGAATGCTTGAATATTTTCATCTGCTTGGAAATTATTATTTTAGATTAAAAAGTTGGGCTTAATTACCTTGTATTTGTTACTCCTTTAGGGTTAGTCATCTGGGTGGGCTCAACGTATTGGTTGTCTTCAGACATTCGTGTCATCCATAGATCTGCTGCATTCATTTTAACAGGAATGTGGGATCCTCTCTAACAAAAGACATCATCATCGAAGTCCTCTGCAGTATGCAGTTCACTGGATCGTATTCTTGGGATCCTAGAATTGCTGCAACAAGTGGACAAGAGGTATGCAGTTTCTAGTTTTCTCTCATTAGTGTTGTAAATCCCTTCTACACAGTACCAACGCAGGGATACCACTTGACAAATAGGTCTTCTGGATGGCACCGGTTCAATTTTTTGTATGAAGTTCGTAAAAAGGCAGTGTGTTATGACCAGAGAGTATTTATTATTTATTCATTATAATTTCTTAAATTTCATTACACACACATCGAATAAAATCATATCAATATTATCAGAAATGTTATACAACAGCAGTTTATGTTTGAATCATTTGGTACTTTCCCCGTCAGTTCTAGGTCTGTCTGTAATCACATATGTGGCATGATATTTAGAAACATGAAAGTAAAATATTGCTTTGATTTTTGCATTTGGGTGCTGGTTGTATGTTCTCGAGTATGTAAAAACATTATGCATTTTTGGTGTAGCAATGCAAATAAAATCCAACATTTGATGGTTGATATACATGGTTAGAATTAGAATCACTCCAGGAAAAGTTGTCAATACTTTAAAGAAAGAAAGACTCTAATATTAGCGATTACTCTTTTTCTTTCCCTCTCAACACCAAATTTATTTGCAGTTATGCTTGATAATTTTGGATAAACCGATGCATTTGTCAGCGGAGTTAGGTAAACATAGTGGTGTAAAAATGGCCTGGCCTGGCCCGTCCTAGGCCCGCTTGGCTCTCGCAAAAAATTGGACCAGGCCGGGGTGGCCTAATTCCAAAAAATATAGGCCCAGACCCATGGGTAATTGGGTTTTGGGCCTCAGGACTAACTTTTTTTTAAAAAAAATTTCACCAAAATTGCTTGCAAGTGATGTTGGGCATCGGAGTGGGTCTAGACCAGGCTCATCGGGTTGGGCCTCAGGCAGGCTTCAGGCTGGCGGGCCATTTTTATACTCCTAGGGAAACCTAGGTGAATAGTTGTAAGTCCTTTTGTCTAAGTCCTGTATTATTGAATTTTCTTAGTAGATTTTTGTTGGGTGTTGAGACTCTGATTTTTACCCTTTTGAATTTCGCGCATAAAATCTTGGTGTTTTTATGTGATTCCTTATATGTGTTTAATCGTTTAAAGGCTAAAAATTGAGTAATTAATAAGAATTTTTATTAATTGGCTTTCAGTTGGGCCTGCAAAAAAATAATACAAATCATGTTTGTAGTTGATGATGCAAATGGGACTTATAGGAATTATCTATACTACCTATACTACTACATGAGGAGCCTGAAATGGAGGGTATGTAAGATTGCACATCCTCTGGTTGGATTCGTCGAGAACGGGTTAGTCGTCGGTGTTTGGATAGGTCCTCGTTCTCCAAGTGAATGTCTACCCCAGATGATGATCCATTGTTAGCGAGCTCAGTTGGGCCTGCAAAAAAATAATACAAATCATGTTTGTAGTTGATGATGCAAATGGGACTTATAGGAATTATCTATACTACCTATACTACTACATGAGGAGCCTGAAATGGAGGGTATGTAAGATTGCACATCCTCTGGTTGGATTCGTCGAGAACGGGTTAGTCGTCGGTGTTTGGATAGGTCCTCGTTCTCCAAGTGAATGTCTACCCCAGATGATGATCCATTGTTAGCGAGCTCAGTTGGGCCTGCAAAAAAATAATACAAATCATGTTTGTAGTTGATGATGCAAATGGGACTTATAGGAATTATCTATACTACCTATACTACTACATGAGGAGCCTGAAATGGAGGGTATGTAAGATTGCACATCCTCTGGTTGGATTCGTCGAGAACGGGTTAGTCGTCGGTGTTTGGATAGGTCCTCGTTCTCCAAGTGAATGTCTACCCCAGATGATGATCCATTGTTAGCGAGCTCAGTTGGGCCTGCAAAAAAATAATACAAATCATGTTTGTAGTTGATGATGCAAATGGGACTTATAGGAATTATCTATACTACCTATACTACTACATGAGGAGCCTGAAATGGAGGGTATGTAAGATTGCACATCCTCTGGTTGGATTCGTCGAGAACGGGTTAGTCGTCGGTGTTTGGATAGGTCCTCGTTCTCCAAGTGAATGTCTACCCCAGATGATGATCCATTGTTAGCGAGCTCAGTTGGGCCTGCAAAAAAATAATACAAATCATGTTTGTAGTTGATGATGCAAATGGGACTTATAGGAATTATCTATACTACCTATACTACTACATGAGGAGCCTGAAATGGAGGGTATGTAAGATTGCACATCCTCTGGTTGGATTCGTCGAGAACGGGTTAGTCGTCGGTGTTTGGATAGGTCCTCGTTCTCCAAGTGAATGTCTACCCCAGATGATGATCCATTGTTAGCGAGCTCAGTTGGGCCTGCAAAAAAATAATACAAATCATGTTTGTAGTTGATGATGCAAATGGGACTTATAGGAATTATCTATACTACCTATACTACTACATGAGGAGCCTGAAATGGAGGGTATGTAAGATTGCACATCCTCTGGTTGGATTCGTCGAGAACGGGTTAGTCGTCGGTGTTTGGATAGGTCCTCGTTCTCCAAGTGAATGTCTACCCCAGATGATGATCCATTGTTAGCGAGCTCAGTTGGGCCTGCAAAAAAATAATACAAATCATGTTTGTAGTTGATGATGCAAATGGGACTTATAGGAATTATCTATACTACCTATACTACTACATGAGGAGCCTGAAATGGAGGGTATGTAAGATTGCACATCCTCTGGTTGGATTCGTCGAGAACGGGTTAGTCGTCGGTGTTTGGATAGGTCCTCGTTCTCCAAGTGAATGTCTACCCCAGATGATGATCCATTGTTAGCGAGCTCAGTTGGGCCTGCAAAAAAATAATACAAATCATGTTTGTAGTTGATGATGCAAATGGGACTTATAGGAATTATCTATACTACCTATACTACTACATGAGGAGCCTGAAATGGAGGGTATGTAAGATTGCACATCCTCTGGCTGGATTTGTCGAGAACGGGTTAGTCGTCTGCGTATGGGTAGGCCTTCGTTCTCCAAGTGAATGTCTGTCCCAGATGATGATCCATTATTACCGAGCTCTTTTTGACCTGCAAAAAAAGAATACAAATCATGTTTGTAGTTGCTGATGCAAACAGGACTTTAGGATTTATCTATGAGCAATGCTATATCTACTTAAAATTTATTAACAATCTTACTAAAAACATTCATGTCCAAATATTTTTGAATTTTTAAATGTCATTGTTTTTTCGACAACCAATTGCATTTGGCCTCTTGTATTTTTAGTAAGAGTGTTAGTATATATAGAATTATTCATTATCTATACTTTAGGCGTTCTCTTTATGTCATGTGTCCTTTTATATTTGAAAAAAATAAATAAAATAATATGCATAAGACTTGAAACCTTGACCTTGAGTGTAAAGAAGAAAGCTCATAATGCTTAAAGTGATATACGTATTATTACACTATTTAATTTAATTTAATTTAATTAATTAATTAATTTATTTATTTTTATCATTTATTCAAATTACACATGCATCATGTGTCAACTGCTAGTATATAATGTGTATAGGGGTGTAAAAATGGCCTGCCCACCTGAAGCTTGCCGTGGCTCGACTAGGCTCGAGCCTAGCCTGAACCCCTGGGCTTGGGCTATGTATTTTTTTGGCTCAGTTCACTCTGGGCCCACTCTGAAGCCCACTTGAGGCTTAGCTTGCTCGACCCATCCGAGGTCCAACCTTATTTTAAAGCTATTTTGGTGAAAAAAATGAAAAAAAAAAACTATCGGGCCAGGCCCAGGGGCAAATTTTCCTAGGGCTTGGGCCTAGGTTGAGATTTTGCGGGAGTGGCCTAACCTAGCCTGCTACGCCTGAAAGTCACGCCAGGCCAAAATTACACCCCCTATATGTATGGAACTAGCTTCTTTTCTCTACTCCAGTTGGGCTTGTGAAACCTATCAAAGTAGTTATTTATTTTGTAGGTCTATGTGTGTGTGTATATATATATAGGGTTAGGTTAGAGTACACATATACAAGTTATGATTTTTTCATTTTATTATCACAAATCTCATCAATAAATCTTTTTCAGTTATAGCTAAAAAAGAATAATGAGTCATACCAAAACACCACATAAGAAATAATAATTTTTTTTTTGAAAAATGCTATGGTGTACTCTTCTATAGGTGTGCATACCATATGCATCCTACCACTAAATGTGTAACTTTATCACAAAATTTCGTAGCATCAACTCTAAAATGCATAATCTCGCCATAAATTGATGTCACACAAAATATCGTAACTAAGCCACAAATTTTTGCGACATCAATAACAAAATTTTGAACATTTTGTTAAGTCAATTTGTGGTGAGATTACACATTTTGTGATTGATATTAGAAATTTTGTGGTAAAATTATATATTTTGTGGTAGGGTGCATTATAGGAGAAGCATAACCAAATAATAAATTATATACGAATGTTTTGATTTAATATAAGATAGCTTAGAAATATTTTGATTTGAGGTTCAAAAGGTGAAAATTTTGCTATGCAATGGCAATGGATTCAACAAATACTCGTGCAAAACAACCAGTTGGACTAGATAAAACTAGAAAGTCCTGATTTTGTCAACTGGAAAGAAATTCTTATAGGAAAATCATTGAATATAAAGGGCGCTTGGAAGTAGAAATTCTTATGGGAATTGGACTCACCCGAAATTCCAACTGTGGATGATGATGATGATGATCCATCTCTCATCGGTTCTTCAACTAGGGTGCTGCTGCTGCTGCTATAGTTCTCTGACAGCATTGAGTACACGCGACCCATGGTGGGTCGTAGTTCTGGATCAAATTGTGTGCACATCACCCCAATCTGTACACACAATTGTACTTGATCAAGGACAGCCGATGGTATCAATTTCCGGTCCATAAACTGTGACACCTTTCCTTCCTTGTAGAGCTCATTTGCCTTCGTCAACAACGAATAATCATGTCACAATTCAGCAACAAGCTTAATCAGAGACACCTCCCTTGTATGATAATGGCTAATTGCAAATCAAAGTTCAAATTAAAAATGTGGATAAGGTGTGCTTACACTATCCCGTAGACTTTGAGCATTGGAAGACTGGGCATGGGAAAGCCAATACTTCTGACCGCTTGTCAGCTCCAAAACCACTACCCCAAAGCTGTATATGTCCGCCTTCGGAGAGATGTGTCCATAATTCTGGTACTCGGGAGCCGCATACCCACTGATTCCATGTACAAGCATATATATGTACAACAAATCAAGTTTTAAAATGTTTGGTTTGGTCAAAAAAAAAAAAAAAAAAAAAAAAAGACAGAAAAAGGTTTTTGAAAACTCAACAAAACACTGATCGGATGGATTTAATTTTTTTTTTCTTTGAAAAAAGAGTAGGATTTAGTGACAACATAAATAGAATTTAAATTATATCCTAAATCAAATAACTAATAGGAAAAATAAGAAAAATTATATGCTTAACACATACACGGTACCGGCAGCTTCACTAATATTAACATGCGTTTGATCTTGAGGGAAGAGCCTGGCCGTGCCAAAATCAGCAATTTTGGGGACCCAATTTTCATCTATTATGATGTTGGCGGGTTTGATGTCACAGTGGATAATTACACTGTGTGATCGTTCATGAAGGTAAAGCAAGCCCCGGGCAACACCTATGATTATGGCATATGTTCGCTTCCAGTCAAGCGTGTTTGCTCTACCAGTCTTTGAATCTAGACCATCAAAAATAGTATAAAAGTTTGAGATTAGTTACTGCGTTGAAAATGGTGACTTAATAAAAAAATTGTAGTAAGATACAATTAATTTAGGGCAAATTATACAAATAGTCCATATAGTTTGGAATTCGTGAAAAGTCAGGAACCAAAATAACACAAGTCTCAAACTATAGGGACTACTAGTGTAGTTCACCCATTAATTTTGTGTTCACTGCGAATTAGGAAAGGACAGATGTGCGAATCTATGAGTATATCCTTCCCAGAAGGTGTATTGACTTTATGTGTAATTTTTATTCTTAGATCAAATGAATGATTGTTATTGTTCCTCATGTTTTGATCCCACATCTACTTACCCTTATCATTTTAAATTACAACAAATATTTATTTATTTATTATTTTAATAACTTCAGATTATTTAAAATTGCAAGTCTATGTGAGAGTCTTTTATCGCAATCTTCGCAAGATAATAATGGTGGTCTAACATATTAATCAAACATATAGGTTATTTAATAAAATAAAAAAAAATACAGATGAAAAACTTCTCAAAAAGTTATATGAAAGTTAATGTAGGAATTTGAATAATTTCTCAATTACAGTAGAAAAATTTCATAAAATTGAATTTAAAGTAAAACTTGCCTAGTCTTATAGTTGGGAAAATAACGTTGAGAATTTGTGTGACAGTTAGGCATGTGTAATTTTAAAATAATAAACTTAGAATGAATCTTTTTGATTTTCGAAGACCTTACATGTTATAACTCAACTTGCAATTAAAAATACAGTAGGTGATATTAGTACTTACTAAATAGAAGGTAATCAAGGCTGCCATTTCTTGCAAAATCAAATACAAGCAGCATCTCTTCACGGTGTGAACAAAAACCCAGAAACTTGACAATATTTTGGTGGTGTGCAGACCCCAGCAGCAGTTTCATCTCGTTCAGGACAAGTTCCGTTCCCTTGTCTGAGATCAGCAAAGGTCTCTTCACTGCGATCTCTCTCCCCTAAGCATAAATGGCAAGTAAAAACAAATTCCACCTTTGGATTTGATTCCGTCTTAAGAACTGGAGCTTGGAAAAGATCAAGAGGATCTGTACGTGTCCAATCTTGAAAAGCTGCTGGAAAATCTACACTAGATTTGCACAAACAAAAAAATTCCACGTTCAGAATTCCAAGACATTAAGGTTTTGAAGCTCAGCGAGAAAAGCATCAATTATACCTATTAAATTCCAAGTTTCAACGTAAACTGGTGAAATAGTAATAGCTCACAGGCTAAGATGCAACATATAAATGTAAAGATGGCAAATCCAAAAATTTATAAAGGATTATAGTTCATCCAGAAGTGATGTTCAACCATGGTCTTTCATTAACTTAAAAAACAAGGAAACCTGAAAACATGTCCAATGACCGATGTCACTTTATAATGAGCATGAAATCCCAGAAACGTTCCATCAAATTCATGGACCTCAGTACTGCCCCTTCGTGTTGACATCTGCAGCAAAATATGCCTCAAGTCATTGTTACCTTCAATTTGTCATCAAAAAGACAGCACTGAAATAAATCGAGAATACTGCTTGAAAGGATACCAGAGGTGGAGAACCGAGAGGAAATTGCCATTAAAATTGAAGTTGATGATAGTATACAAACAAACATGCATATACACCAAAAATTACAACGTCCATACTGCAGGCCTACTTTCAGTTTAAGAGATATGCAAAGTTAAACTTCTACCTAAAAATTGAAAGTGTCCTAGAGAGGGTGAATAGATGTCCTAAAGAGGGGGTAAATAGGACACTAAAATTTCTATAAATTTTTTGAGCCTATTTCAAATTTTTAGGTACTTGTCAAACTTGATATTTGACTTGTCGTAAGCAACTTAAGTATTTGGTTGGGTAGAGCAATTTATTTTCTTCAATCAAGTTTACAACCACAACCTAGGCCAACTTCTAAATATGGTTCTCCTTCAATCTAAATTTTTGACCAACGAAAGGTCAATTTTCAATTATGTACTCAATCACAATATTTATTTTTCACATGGGAGCACAACTAATGGCTCATGCATTTATAGTTAATCAACTTTCAAGACAAGCTAATGCATGAATCACAATCATCTCAATAGCATGAAGAGATAAATAAAAAAATAGTAATAAAGCTCATAAACTAAAGAGATGCACACAAGATTCTATAGGGGTTCACATATTTGCCTACATACACATACACTCTTGGCTCCTCACTGACGTAACTCAACTAACACAGAACACGGGTTTTCGATAGCCACACCCAAAACAACCACCACGAAATTGCTAACCTAAACACTTCACTATAGTATAAATCTAGACAATGGACTTCAAGAAGAGAACCAATCCTAAAGACCAAAATGTCTATAACGGAGACTAGTGTGGCGTGTGATATATAATAATGTACCAAATACACTAAAGGGACGACATATATACCATCCACAAGTGGAAGAGCTGCAAGACTACTCCTTGGAGTGAGCTCATCTGCAACTTGAGTTGAAAGTTGAAGGCTATTCTCACCCTCCAAGAGTTGGAACAACACTTTGGAAATGTTTGTGAAGAGTAAAAAAGAAATAAAAACTCTCTAGGTGCCTTCCTCTCAATGTTTTAAAAGGCTTTAGGCGCACCGAGGCGATAAGGTCTCCTATAACCTAAGCGCGAGGCGTGAAGCAAAGTGCACACCTCACCAAAGCGAAGTGCAAGTAGTAGAAGAAAAGCAAAATTATAAAATAGGCAAACTTTTCAACATAACAAATATATATAGAATTTCAAAAATCATAACAATTTCCGATAATCTTTAAACATAACATTCAATCTTCTAAAACCTAGAATATAATATCCAACAAAAGATAAAACATAACATTCAATCTTTTATCACTTTCTGCTCTCTTTTGATCATGTTTGGTCATTTTATATTCAAGAGTTTTGAATCTCTATGGGTATGCCCACCAAAAAAACACTTAATCAATAGTTGGAGTAGAAAAATAGGTAAACCCCATAAAGCCGACGCCTCGCGTATTGCGCCTCACCTCGACCTGTTCGAAGCGCAAGGCTGCACCTCACACTTAGGCATGCGTCTTTTAAAACACTGAGTGTAGAGTTGTGAAAGTAGTATGGAGTTTCAAATTATGTGTTTGGTTATGAATTTTGAAAATAGTTTTTAAATTGAGTTTTGAGTTATGTATTTAGTTACAATTTGAGTGTGGAGTTGTGTTTTAAGTTTAAATATTAAAATTAAAAAAATTAAAAAATTTACCAAATAAAATAAAATATTTAAAAATATTTAAATAAAAATTATATATTTAAAATAAAAATAATAATTTTTTAAAACATTTTTTAATATTTTTAAAAAATAAATCTAAAAATACTATTCCAAACACTCTAAACTTATCCTCCAATCCAAAAACATTTTTTAATATTTTTAAAGGGAAGGGCAATAAAGTAATTTCTGAAGGAAAAAGTGACACCGTTTAGTGACTTTTGACAGTAGGGGGGAATCTTGATATTGTCAGGTAAAGTAGGGGAGGTTACTGTAATTATTCAAACCACAGGGGAGGTCCCTGTATTTGTCAGAAACCTCAGGGGAGATAAATGTAATTTATCCTAAAAAAAAGGGATGCAAAGAGTATCATAACAAGACAATCTGCTCCCAACTAGATTGACACCGACAAACATGTCCATTCATTTACTAGCACCACCCGAAGTTGGTAAGACACCAACCCAAAAAGCACAAAATACACCAACAAATGAACTCCTACAAGAAAACCTGTAGAACAGAGAGATCTATATTAGTCGCCCATTATAGATTTACTCCTCAAACATCATCTGATTTGCCTCAAATTGGTCCGGAAGTCCTGGACAGAGAAGTGAAAGTCCTTACTTATCAAATTAAGTTTTTTTTATTTATATAGATATAGCCAATTTTAAAGAACCTTACAATTTTCCTAATCTAACCATCTATTAAACTAAAATTATTTAATTCTGTTAATAAGTTTTCATTCCCATATACTGAAGCTTTTTTTTCCGTATATTTAATTTTTTGTTTAAACATTAATTTTATGAGCTAATCAATTACAAGCTAATAAAACTTACAATGTTATAATTTAATATTATATAAAGTTATCATATCTATTCATTTTAGTTGCGTTTTCTATAGCATAGTGTTTAAGAATTTTCTTTTGAACTATACAAATGTCACAATATATTTTTTATTCAATTTGTTATAGATAAAAGATTATTCTATTGCATTGTATGTCGCAATGTAATTTTTAAATAATTTTAATTAAAATTATTAATATATTCATTTAATTTAGACTTTCATAGTATAATAGAGTTAAAATTAGATTAATAATTCATCTATACAATTTTCTCTTGCAAATCCCCCCAAAATGTGTTTCTGACCGGTAAAAAAATGACTTGGTAAGAAAATTTCATATTCAGAGGGAATTGAGGAGAAATAATTGTGTGAATATCGTATTTCTGTTAAAATTATTCTTTCATGTCGCCATATTTCGCAAAACATTAAATACTATATATATATAAGATCATTGCCCAGTACAACCGAGCAAGGATCCTCTAGAGTTTTTTTTTCTTAAAATTTCCTAGAGTAATGTATTGTATGGTTGAGATTTAATGATAAGTCGCATCAATTTTTTAGCATTAAATCTCAACCACACAATACACTGCTTTAGAAAAAAAAAACTCTAGAGGATTCTTGGTGAATACAACCCGTCATAACCAACATGTCAAAATGACAGTGATCTTATTTATTTAGTTATATGTGGTGAAGGCTTATTCAGTCACATATTTATATGCATTGCATATTTTTATTGTTAACCAGCTTTTTCATACATTGTGTTTGACTATTTGGAGTCTTCTATCTACGCCACACGAATGAACCAAAAGATAATAAAATGGAGGCTTAATGTTCAATATATTATCGTTTGATAATTTAAGTCAGATTCTTCGGAAGATCCGAAGCGCTAAGGGTTCACACTGACCTGAACTAGACCTCTGTGGTACTGCCCCAATGTGGTATTGCTCTTGAATAGTTTATTTCCAGACTTTCAAATATATATGTGATGGACTCTCATATAGTTTTGGATTAAACTGCAAATCATAACTCTGTTAATCATAACATAAAAAAGACAATTGTACCATCATTTAAATATTTAACTTTCAGTAGCCATTTTTTCCCATCATTTTCTCCACTTGGTGTTCTACCGATCGAAATTTGAAGTGAATTGATTTCGAGTAATACAACCAAGATCACTACACAGGTTTGGTAATAGTGAAATCTCATCAGTGGTGATTACAATCTGTAAAATATTGAAGGGAAAAGGTAAAAAATTGTATGGTTATTTTTTATCTAGGTTTTGCATGTATTGTGTGCATGGTTATTATAATCTCAATCCGGATTGTAAGATATTACGATTCTACGATTTTAGTTGGGCCAAACGATTCAAATTGCACTAGAATCTTAAATTTAGTACGATCTTAAAGTGATTACGATCCTATTCATAAAATTGTGTAGAATCGCATAAGATCCTAATTCTATGACGATCTCGATCCTATACATTTTTTTTTGTTATTATTTATTTCCTATATATATATATATATATGTATGTATGTGTATATATATATACAAAAAAAATTAACTATAAACTCTTTTTTCAAGCTTCTTTTCTAATTTATGTTGACTTCAAAAATGCATTATATCAAAAGTATTGTTTTTCTTTGATTTTTTTAATATTACGTAACATATATTATCATTATTCATAATTTTTTTATTTTATTTTACATTAAAAATAGAATCTTATAATTTTTTATCCGATTCTACGATCTGATCAACGAATACTTTCCAACGATCTCACATAATATTCCGATTTTAACGATGAATTTTAACGACCTCGGCTGTGTGTGACTATTTTATAGTTATATGCTTTGCTTGCATCTATTGTTACAATTTTTGAGTGCTTCCATCGAGGGTAATCTTTTGTCATTTAGGCCAAGTTTGGGAATACCTCAAAAAGTCAAAAAGTCAAAAAGTTACTCAAAAAGTTAAAAAGTTATCACTATTCACCAAAAGTCAACAATTACGGCTGCACAACTCCCAATTCTAATTTTCTCATACAAATCAATTTTTACAATTTTTTATTATACATTTTTCCATAAAAAGTCAAAAAGTTAACCCAAACATTCATATTTTCAACCTCAACTTTTTAGTCTAAAAAGACAAAAAGTGCACTTATTTAGTATTCCCAAACTTAACCTTATTATCACTAGTAGTTAGATTGTGATCCCCAGTTTGTGTTTCATATTTGTTTTTGAGTATCAGCAAATTTTATGAATGTGGTAGTGGAATTGTGGTCAGCTATATTGACATTTGATATATACAATGGCTTGGTTTGGGAAGTTAGTCATTTTAGTAGAGTATTTTAATTTTTAGTTAGAATAATATTAAAGATTATGAAAAAAAAATCATGAAATGTATCATGAAGAATTTTTATTCTTTGATCAGTGTGTGTAATCTAAAGGTGAAGAATCTTTCATGATCATTTTAATGATATTTTTTTCATGATCTCTAACATTACTCTTTTAGTTATTTTAATAGGTTAAAATATTTATATTTGGGAAGATAGTTAATTTTTTTAATAATTTGATATAATGTTTATGAGAGAAAAAATGAAATGATTATAAATTTAATGTGATATTTTGTTTTATTAACTATTTTAACTTATTTTTATCTTTTTTGTGAATTTTAATTCAAAAAAATCTCAAGCCCAACTTGCCAAACAGGGTCATTCTTTGATGCTAGAGATATACATGTAGAAGTTGGGGAAGGTGGGACCAACATTGAAATGTCTTACAGGTGGTTGGTATCCTTTGGACATTGAAAATGACATCAAATTGACATTGGCGTGGTCAAAATCACATCAAATTAAGTTATATGAGGATCTGCCAGTTATAGTCAATTATGTAGGAAAGGGTGATGATCCTCTGATGGTTGTTTCAGTAGAAGGTGAAATACTCTCAGGTTATAATGAGATCTTAGCAATATGTGTTGAAGATGACACAGAGGTTGGGGTTCAAGGAGATGAAGGGGTTGTTGGTGAGGGTGACACAAAGGACAAGCTAAGTGCACCAATTGATGTTGATTTAACTGATTATGAGTTTTTGTTGGAGGATAATGTAACCTTTTATAACAATCAACTAGGTTAGGTTTAATTGACCACTATACCTTTTTTAGGGCTTAATTACTAAGGAGGTTATGGGTTTAACTTTTTTTTAAGGAGTTAAATTAAGGAAGTTTTCTTCCATTGATGTTAGTCTAACAATTAACAACTAAGATAGCATTTGGTTGAGTTTTGAAATAATGATTCTAATAAAAAAAATTTAAAACTCTGAGTCACACACTCAATTTAAAACTCACAATCAAATCTTTTCAAAATTCTATTTTTAAAATTAAAAAAATTCAAAAAAAATATTTTTTATTTTGTTCTTTAAAATTATTTTTTATTTTTTTGAAAAAATATTTTTTTCAGAATTTTTTTATTTTTGAAGAAAAATATTTTTTATTTTTTTGAAAAAAATATTTTGTTATTTTTTTAAATATTGGCCAAATAATTTGTTATGATTTAGATATATATGGGAGATCCAATTTTTTTTTAAATTTAAAATATTTACAAAATTAAAATATTTAAAAAATACAATAAAAATATTTAAAATAAAAATTATATATTTAAAATAAAAAATAAATTTTTTTAAATATTTAAAATAAAAATTTATAATATTCATAAAAAAAATACAACGCACAAATGTAATAAATATAACGTACATTAAAAAAAATAAAATATTTACCTTAAAAAATAAATCCAAAATAATTTCAAAATAAAGCTCAAAATTCAAAACTTTTTTCAAAAAACTCATACCCAAACAAGTTTATTTTATTTTATTTTATTTTTATTTTTTTTCAAAACTTGTTTAAAAAATTTATCTTTTAAAACATAATTCACACTTAAATCATGATTTTAAAACTAAACCAAAGGGAGCCTAACATTTTTGCCAATAAAAAAAAAAATGTAACCTTCTACAAGAACATTGCGGGACAACCTATTGATGTGAATGAAAGTCATACAAAACAAGTGGAAAACAATGATATTTGCTCGAGGGCTCTACTAAAATTGATGACATTGGGTATACGTTGACACTTCTGAAAATGATCACAGCTGAAGCAACAGTGATGATTCTAGTTTGTTTTTTTGAAGATCTAGAAGGTCCAGGAAAGGATAATATTTTTCCCACAAATGATGGTAATCAAGGGGCTCAACATGAGAACATAAATGAGGCTGAAAATAATGCTCATCAGTGAAAATAAAGCTGATTCAGAATTTGATGAGGATGTGACTGGGAAATGGTTGTCTGATGCAGAAAATGATGATGGGACTTGGTAGTTTGAGAGGTTCTTCAGATGAGTAGAGTACTGGATACCCTGAGTATAATGATACCGTGTTGAGGAATCGAAAACTTGTGGTAGTGATGAAATTCCCCTCACTCACCTCTAGCCTTTGGAGAGTTGTTAAGGGAGTACAATGTGCATCAAGGGTAGGATATCAAGTACATAAGAAATGAAAACAGGAGAATCACATCCATTTTTAGGTATGGCTATGACTGGAGGATCCATGCTTCTTCAACTGGGAAGACTAATGTCTCTAACACATCACTTCAAACCCAACCCAAATCTAACCCATATTTCATAAAAAGTCAAAAAGTGCACTTATTTAGTCTTCCCAAACTTGACCTTAGTTTGTAAGTCTAATTATCCTATGTTTGTTTTAATATTTTGATTTAGGATTATTAATCTAATGGATAATTAATCTAACAAATTTGTAGGATTATTAGTAATAGGGTAAGGTTGGGATTATTAATCTAATGAATAATTTATCATATTAATCTAATTGAATAGTGAATACCACACTAATTTGATAACATCATTAATACTTTACTATTATTCTTGTAAATCAAATATAGCCTTAGAGAGTTGTTAAGGGGAGTACAATGTGCATCAAGGGTAGGATATCAAGTACATAAGAAATTCGTTCAAACAAAAAAATAAGTACACAAGAAATGAAAACAGTAGAATCACATCCATTTTTAGGTATGGCTATGACTGGAGGATCAATGTTTCACCAATTGGGCGGACTAACGTTTTTCAAATCAAAACATTGAAGGGAAACATCATTGTGGAAGGCATTATGACAAGAAGCAAGTAAATTCAGGCTATTTGGGGATAAAATTTGTTGATGAAGTGAGAGACCATCCTGATATTAATCTCGACTCACTAAAGAAAAAGGTTAAAGTCTTGGTTTGGCATATGGGTTGGGATGAGTTAGTGTAAATTAAAGTATAACGCAGCGGATAAAAAAAAATAGATCATACCTTAATGACAGAGCCTGAAGCGAAGAATCTCGTGGGTTAATCACGTACTTCCAGAATGTGAACAACGAACCTAGCAGTGGAGTGATACTACAAAATGCGTATCACCCACACAAGTCATAGTGCAAAATGGCTTGATTGTTGTTAATGGGAGAGAGTCAGTATGGGAAAAACATACGTTGTTTCCTTATGCCCATATCCCATATATCATATCAGATATATAGGATAAATATATCATCTATCCATATCAGTTGATATGATAGATATAGATATCATGAGTGGTTATCCAAATAAGTTTTGAATTCAAATTCAAACTTACATGGATAAGGTTCAAAAGGTTCAAAAGGGTCACGCCACATGGGCATCCAGTTTCTAACATCTCCCACTCGCATATGAATTGGCATGACATTGCCACATCTTTATCTCAATCTCCCCAAAAAATGAACAATCTCATACTAGCCAATGCACCGTGCGACTGTTGAGAACACCTACACGTGGGAGCTCTATACTAGAAACTCAATATAAGTCAGCATAGAGACATCAACCCAAAATATGAACAGAAATAGTGTCTCATGTACCCAGACCCATCTAGCTACATCGGTCCAAAAACATCTCTAATCCCTCAAAGAGCATGTTTGACTCTCCTAGGTCCTGCATTATATTCACACCCAATCAGCATCCCATAGAGAGCGATGTGAGTTGTCGACAGTGAATATAGAGCAGAGATGTAGAACTAGATGATCTTTCTTTCACCCTCATATCATTTAATTTGAAATTGACCGCTTTCCTAGTAATGTCCCTTAAAGCCGAATCATACATGACCGCAGACAACATACCAAAGTAGCTAAACATCAACTCCTCATCTTATGGTATACTCAAAGGTCATAAAAGGCACAAAGTAAAGTCATTTAGGGAAAAATGACTTTTAGGACTCACACGGTGAAGAAGCAAAGATCCATTATTTCACCTCGCTAACGGGTCGAAAAGCACATGCAGTATGAATGCATGTTACAGTAGAGTAACTATTCCAAAGAGTGATGTTAAGCTCACACACCATACAGATCTTAGTCTAGTCACTCTTAAGCGTACAAGTCGCTTCCTAGCGTCTAACTTGAATTCTCTAGTTGCTCGCCTCTCAGGCATCAAATGAGATCTCGCATCTGGCTGTCTATAACAGGCACATCATGGAAAAGTGGGTACTCTCATATCCATGGCCGGTCTCTAACAAGACCTCATCTTGGATCCAACCAAGGCGACATAGCTAGTGGATAATTTTAGCTTCTAGTCTCATCCTTACTCGCTACCCAGCGCTAAGGGCGATTGCTCGTGTGAGTGAGCCAATCTTGCCTGCTAACATCAATTTAATTATTTTGTGTATGCTAATTCACAGACCATTACTAAAAGTAGTAAACATAAATGTGTGATAGAAACAAGTATGAATACTAATGGCATAAATATCCCAAAAAAAATGAGTTCAACTGAATACACATAAAAATATCACCACCTATGTAGTCCTAAAGCCCTAACATGAGTAAGATAAACATCTCTAGCAATGGGCTTAGTCAAAGGGTCCGCAACCATGCGACTCGTAGGGATGTGCTCCAGGATCACTTCTTTCTGCGCCAAAATATCTCTGATAAAATTGAACCTCACATCAATGTGTTTGGTTCTGCCATGGTATTTAGGATCCTTAGCGTAAGCGAGTGCAGCCATGCTGTCACAATGGATAGTCACAGGGTCTGAAGTGTGTGTGACAACATCCAAATGCTGAAGGAATCTCCTCAACCAAATAGCTTCCTGAACGGCAGATGAACAAGCCACAAACTCAGCCTCCATAGTCGATAAGGCGATACATGATTGCTTCTTACTGCTCCAAGAAATAGCACCATCGCTAAGCATGAAAGCATATCCTGAAGTAGACTTACGTTCATCTAAGTCTCCTCCCCAGTCAACATCACAATAGCCAACCAGATGTAGATCTAAACTTGGGTAGCAAAGTGTGTAGTCTGTAGTCCCTCTAAGATATCATAATATCCTCTTAATTGCTTTCCAATGAGCTGGTCCTGGGTTGGATTGGTAACGACTCACCAATCCGACTGCATAACAAATGTCAGGGCGTGTACACATCATAGTATACATTAAGCTTCCAACAGCATTTGCATAGGGAACACGGGCCATCTTTTCATTCTCTTATGGAGTCTTAGGACCCATATCAAGGCTTAGGCTCTCGCCTTTGCCAACAGGAGTGTCAATGGGTTTGCAGCTCTACATCTGGAATAGCTCTAGGATAGTCTTAATGTAAGTCTCTTGAGACAAACCAAGAAGTCTCCTAGAGTAATCCCTAAGGATCTTAACACCGAGCACATAGCTCGCTTCACCCATGTCTTTCATCTCAAATGTAGAGAACAACTACCTTTTAGTGGCGACAATCATCTCCTTGTCATTTCTAGCCAATAATATGTCATCTATATATAATGACAATATCAGAAAAATGTCCTTGGACCACTAAACGTACACACAGTGATCTTCATCGATCATTGTAAACCCATTAGAAACAATGGCTCGATGAAATCTCAGATTCCACTGTCTGGATGATTACTTTAAGCCATAAATAAATCGTTGAAGCTTGCAAATTTTGTGCTCCTGACCTACTACCACAAAGCCTTCTGGTTGATCCATATAGATCTCTTCATCCAATTCTCCATTGAGAAATGCAGTCTTAACGTCCATCTGATACAGCTCTAAATCAAACTGAGCTACTATGGCCAGAATTAGACGAATAGAGGCAAATCTTACAACTAGTGAAAAAGTTTCCTCATACTCCACACCCTCTCGTTAGGTGTAACCTTTACGCCAGTAGGCGAGCCTTATACCTTTCTATGGAACCATCCGCTTTGCGCTTGATTTTGAGAACCCATTGGTTCCGAATAGTCTTGCGCCCTGGCGGCAAATCAACCAAGTCCCAGACATGATTTTTCTTCATAGACTTTATTTTTTCATCCATTGCAGTACTCCATTCTTTACTAGCAGGGGATGAGAGAGCCTCTTTGAGATTCTTAGGCTCCATCTCATCACTCGGAGCAATCATGAATGCTTCCCCTTCAATCTCAAAACCACGACGGGGTATAGCTCCACGTTTGCTTCTACGTAGTTGAGAATCCTAAGAATCCTCATCCATTGGATCTAATCCATGGGCAGGTAGATCGCTCCCATTGTCCCTAGGAGCTTGAGGGATTATCTCCTCATTCTCTACTAGGCTACTAGGTACGCTTTCAAGTAGATCCTCCATCACATAGAGTTCTACTTCTCTAGTTATCTCACCTCTGCTAAGGAAATCCTCCTCTAGGAAATCCACATCTCGTTACTCAATTTCAATCACACTTCCATCCGGATGCTCCATAATAAAAACATAGCCCTTAGAATGCTCATAATAGCGAATGAAGATACACTTCTTTCCTCTAGGGCCCAACTTCCCAAACTTATGAGAAGCGTTGTGTATGTAAGCTGCCGAACCCCAAGGCCGCAAATTGCCCAAATCAGGCTTTTTGCCAGTCTATATCTCATATGGGGTGGAAGGAACTGATTTGGAGGGCACACGGTTAAGGATGTAGGCAACAGTGAACAAAGTATCTCCCCAATAAGCAATGGGAAAATTAGCTTGCACCATCATTGATCTAACCATGTCAAGCAATGTGTGATTCGTTCTCTCCGTTACACCATTCTGCTGCGGAGTCCTAGGAATCGTCAATTGCCTGATAACTCCTTTTTCCTCACAAAGCACTTTAAATTGCTAAGATAGATACTCGCGTCCCCGGTCAATCCTTAGAGCCTTAATGCTCTTGTCTAATTGATTCTCAACCTCATTAACATACCGTCTAAAGCAATCCAATGCTTCTGACTTGTGAGAAATCAAATAGGCATGACCAAAACGCGTGCAATCATCTATAAATGTGATGAAATAAGGGGCTCCATGCCTTGCCCTCACATTCATTGGTCTACATATATCAGAATGAATAAGTTGTAATGAGATAGATGCCCTTATGGCTTTCCCAAATGGTTTCCTTGTTGCCTTACCAGCAAGACAGTGCTCACAAGTAGGCAAAATGACTCTAGCGAGTGGGCCTAAAAGACCTTCTCTAGTCAATCTAGTCATCCTGTCTTGCCCAATGTGGCCTAATCTAGCATGTCATCTCATAGAATCATTATCACAAAAAGATGCAATATTAGAAACAGAGCCATTGGCATTTTTATTATAACTACAATCATCTACATCAAAAACTAAAAAACCATCTGAAAGATAACCAAAACCATAAAAAATTTGCTAACACCATTATTCTCAAAACAAAAGCTAAAACCAAGGCTCATCATGCTAATAACTGAAACTAAGTTTCGCCGAATATCCGGAACATAAAGAACATCACGAAGATACAAGGTGCGCCCTCGTCGCATTTCCAGCTTGTATGTGCCAATTCTAAGCACCTCCACACTGGACTCGTTCCCCATGTAAACTTTTCTGCTCCCAACAAGTACTCGGCAATACTCAACGAACCCTACTCTGTTCCTCGTGATATGGTCTGTTGCTCCAGAGTCTATAACCCAAAAATGAGGAGAATGAGCAATTAATGCTTGACTAGAAACAAAGCATTGAATACGAGAAATTAAGTAAGGGAGTACCTTCTTTTTCTAAGGACAATCCCGAGCAAAGTGTCCTTCTTTGTTATAGTTAAAGCATGTCAATTTAGCCTTTACCTTCGTGCCACCTCTTTTGCCCCCATGCTTGAAATTTCTAGCGCCATTGGGCTTTAGCGCAGCTACTGCTTGTTTTTTAGGGGCACCATTTGCTTTTCCACGTTTGAACTGAGAAGTCCTACGTGAGCTCGACTCAACTACCATAGCAGAACTATTAGACTTAGCCGCCTCAAGGCGCTCAGCCTCTAGCTCCAAATGACGCGATATGCCTTCGAATGTTTTCACACTCATTATGCATCATGTTCTGTTTCATCTACCCCTAAGAATTTGGCAGAGAGAGAATCACAGCTTGTACTTGCTACTCGAGTCAAATTGTGCCTAGCAACCGCAAGCTCACATGCCATGGCTGACATGACCCTCAAATGCTGCTTCATCGAGTGATGCGCCCTTTTCTGATAGGAGTCAAACTTCATAGTCAGCCCACGTAGCTTTGCCAAAGAGGTAATACCAAACTTTTGCTTGAGAGCTTCCCACATCTCAAATGCAGTCGGGCAATGCTCAAACTCACTAATCAAGTCGTTGTGCATGCTGCTCAACATAGTAAAGCGCGCACACCGATCTTTGTTACGCCAAGTCTGAAAGGCTTCAAGATCACAACGATGTTGAGCTGTATTGCCCTGCTCTGGCTCAACCATCACTTATTCAAGTGTGGTCAACACTTCTTGCTCATTGAGGAGGTATTGGATCTTACGGCACCATATATCATAATTGTCGCCATCCAATTTCTCTCCCTTAGTTAAGTCTGCCACCACTGACTTAGCAGCCATTTCTACATACAGAGTAAATAAATGCGCACAGGGGATTAATGATAGCAACGGAGCAAACTGTAGAATAGGTTCTGACATATATTCATATATTATTTTTGGCAGCAAAAGAAGAATCTAAAAGTAAGGAGTAGAAAGATAATACACAGTCTGCAAGATCGAAAAATGCTAATGGAACCGTAATCAGATCAGGACCAACTGCTACTAGAATACATATATACAACCCCATCGACCCTATACCATATAGATCTATTGCCATTCTACGACTCTAAGCAGACCCAAGTATAAACAATCCAAAACCGACCGAAATCCTCCTATTCTCACTATTCACTGTCGCATGAGTTGACGAAGAAGCTAGTGATTACGAATCTCCAGTATCAATACTTGTAAACGAGCCATACAGTCACAATTGTACCAAGAGAAGACCTTAATCTTATCCCAACTAATGACCTATCTCTGGAACCGGGCTATCTCTCAATTGCTACTCTTATATTGTATTGGACCAATAGATAGAGTACCACTATCACAACGGCATCATCTTTCACTTTTAAGTCTGAGCTAATGAGATTATACTCAACAAAGAAATTTACACAAAAAAAAATTAAGGTTATTCATAAAATAATCCACACTTTACATCGGACCATTTATATTACAAGCAGCTTAAGTTCATCCTAGCGATCAGCTTGATATAGTAGTTTTACTTAGATGGGAATTTTCGTTCGCTGAAAAACATTTTTTCATTGGGGAACACGAAGTCTTTAAAATAACAAACTAATATGTCGACCTCCACCAAACGATGAATTTGGCTAAAAAGATAAAATAACACAGAAAAAACAATAACTTAAAGCCTTTCCACGAAACATGAGGTCTAAAAACTATTTCTGAATGCACTTTCCACACGCGGCTAAAAGCTTTATTTATAAAGCTTAACCACACTGTTGACTATCATATATGTCCGATACGTAGAATACTTACGTGAGTAATGTTCCGGCTTGCAAAAATAACGTATTTCTCTTTTAATCTCGTCATTAAATTAAGCGTAGGATAAATAGCAACAGCATAAAATTAGGGAAAAAAAAATTCAACGAATTAACTTGGGGGATAAAAATGATACAATGATTACGTGATATATAATATAATTACCTTTCAGAATTCCTTATAATAGGAATATTTCTTCAGGATCCTGTCACCAAAACTAGAAAATATCTGAGTCCTACTCAGGCCTTAGCAGATATCGTGGCAAGCGTGTTACTTAGCAGTTTCTAAAGCAGCTTAAAAATACACAATGAGCATGATCTTAAAAAGACCCCAAGATCAGTGGGACTCGACCAGCGAGAAACATTACCGCATAATTTTATTTATGATCCTATCAAAGAAATTTTTAACAATCTTTTATCTATATGCAAACATATATCATTATTCTTAGACAAATAAAACAAACAAACGCAATTTATTGTTTTGAAACCTTTCATTTCGCCAACCTAATATCAAATTAAAACAATATATGTAATCTACGTGTCTTCTCATTTACTCATCCGGTAAGTTGAGATTTTATAATAGTATAACAAAATAGCGCACACATATCAGCAGCCATAGGCACTCATGAGTGAAGGATAGCGCACTAAAGGCTGCGGAGCATCCGCTCGGTTCGTTAAGCTGTCGCCATGACGCCGGGCGCGTCTACGGTGCCTTTTCCTCTCTACTTCGGCTCGCGGCCTCTATCACCAGCAGTTGTCGTCTTCGTCTCTTCTATACCCTTTGTAACTCTACTCGGCGGCGCCTCTCAAGCAGGCAGTCGCTCTTCGGCATCGCACCGCTCAGGCTGCGCTCTGGGGTATCTTGGAGCAGTCAGCCCTCTGGGTGCCTCAGTTCCTGCCATGTTTCTTCTATGGATGCAATCTTATGTGTCGTCGTGCCGTTGTTCTTTGATGCCGATGACTTTACTATGGTGGTGGCGTCTTAACGCAAGTGGCCGCTGCTACGCCGACTGTACTGAGTGACGTCTTAATTCGGTCTTACAGATGGTCGTACATATCGCAGTTCTTACAGAGGTTAGATCATCTATTCCTGTGTGCGGCCAGTCCAGTTTCGGTTGGTTTTGTCGCTTGCTCAAAGCGTGAGATGGTGGGTTAGTGCGCTAAAGTGAATACGAGTCCCAGCGGCGTTTACAGTAGTAGCTGAAACTGTGCAACCTACAAGCGTATCACGCTCCTTCCAATGGTTGTATTCTTACTTAAGATGTATTACCATAATTTTGTGTACTTGCCTATTAAGTAATACCATCGGATCCCTCACTTTTTTTTAACAATATAAGATTATGTTCACTTAACTATGAGAAAAAAGACATAAATTTATCATAAAAGAACAATACAATAATGATTCTAATTAATGACTCACCCAGATCTGAATAATCTTTTTCATCCTTTCCACACTCAACGATATCACAAATTAATATGCATCTGAATAATCATACATTACGCCATACTAACACTTAATAATATAGGATACATCAATAAAATATATACCATGTAAATACATCTTGATATATAAATTGGCCATCCCACAATGTCTCACCAGATATACCGGTGTTAATTCTTTAAACTAAAAACTAGCAGAGATACCTGACAAGCAGGATCAACACAATCTATATCATCACCTTAGCTTCATATTGACTCACACCATAAACAATATCTATGGAACAAATCCACGTGCCCCACTCCTCAGTGAACTCACTTGTAGATAGTATCCAATATCCACAAACTCCAATTCAGTTACTTCTCGATCAACACAACTCGATATATAACATATACGCATCAAAGCCACATAAGTGTAAAAAGAGACTAATTCGTTGTTTTGTGGGTAGAGAGTCATCATACAAAAAGTTGCCCAGGTCCTACAAACAGTATCTACCATCAACGATATCGTTGTCCACTTGATTACCCATAGTATCACTTATCCCAGACTATATCATAACTGATCATACTATATCCACCTATATCTATACTCATACCAGTTCAAATACGCGAAACTAACAACTCCATGTCCAATCTCTGCAGGGTGTTCTTAGCTTCCATGTATGAAATATAGTGAGTCTTATAGCATACAACATTCTAAACAACCTATGGCCTACTAAATGTTGCAGAATCTTAATATAATATGGTACGCATCCTGCGATCCAACCCACTTCCGCACGTCCGAGCTCCTTTCCTCCGCCTATAATTATCTGAGACAGATAGTAATCAACTAAACATCTACACATCCAAATCTAACATCTACAATTGAGTTAGATTCTAACTTTCATCAAATGTCAGCCTAGATATATGAAAAACATATAACCAGAATTGCCTTTGCAACGTCACTCGCCCTTGATCCCGCGTTAACCATTATGCTTTTCTCGCTATACTCTGTCTTCGTCGATTTCGGATTCTCTCTACTTGTCTTTTTCCAATTACTTTTCCCTTCTATCATTCCTACATCACTATATTCTCTCTCACTAGTCTGCAGGGTTTAGTCAGGAGCGTAGAGAAAATTAGTGCCAAATCATAAAATTAAATTAATACATTTCGTTAAAGTACTAATCTTGCAGGAAGCAGGAGGCCATAGTTACTCTTCATGCACTCTTTTTCATCGCTGTGCAAATCACGCGGGGCCGCGTTAACAAACTATTTAAATACAGTTGCAATTTTTTTTGACCACTCCCTCCGTTCTTTTGCTATATATCGATATCTTCCACAAGCCGTCTGTTATTATAATTACGTAAATACAATATCTTAGTTACTTCAAGTGAATTAGATTGATGCTTTAATAACCTGGGTATTGCAAAAATTCAATTTGTCAGTTCAGAGTCTTTCACTACCAATCTGTCGTGGTCTTGTCTTACGGAATTTGAATACTCACCGATATATATGCTTTAATAAGACAATCAAAACACCATCGAATTCCCTTAATCCACATATTAAACGAGTTCAAAGGTTTCCTCTTAGTTTGACCTTAGAGACCTATGAGCTGACGCTATTCTTAAATCTTACAAAAACTACATCAATACACACTACCTCCTCCTCTCTTATTTTTCTCATTGTTACTGTCCATGTTCTTTGCCCTGACGCCCCGCGTTCAAAGTTTGTTCGCACCTTACATTCCTTTTTTTTTTTTCTTACTTGTAAATTCCCTAATATCAAATATTAACTCTTATACCGCACAACGCTTCCTCACTAGTCTTATATGGTTTTTCTTTTTGTCCTTCCTAAAACGGTCCATCTTTCCTCATTTCCAATTCATTTCTTCGTTTGGGAGTGCAATCGGTCTCAGCGGCCACTGAAACCATCCCTCTGGTTGAGTCCTTTGCTAATCCTGTGATCTTCGACATCTACGTCAATATCCGATTCCTAGACCGAACATTCCCACCGACATTAAAATGTTTAAAGCTCTACTCACTACCGGATGTAGAGTCACACTTGAACTTTATTATGGACATTTTCATACACAAACAAATACTCCAATCCGTGACACGATATCTTTCACTTGTACTTGAATAACAACGAATTCTTAGTTTTTGATGAAACTCATATTATTCACCAACTAACTTTCTCGAGAATGTTATAAACCATTTAGATAACGTTTCCTCCGGGACACTACCAGAATGTTACTTACTCTAGACTGAAGTACACCTATAAAGCTGTGGTAATGGGGTGGATTATCATGCTTGGTTAACCAAAATCTATAAAAAAAAACTATAAAAAATAATTAAGTAACAATCTAAAAGATATTGATCCATAGATAGGTGTAACTTAAATGTGTGTGCATGATACCGCTGCCTCTTTGGTCTTGGGACTGAGATTAGTTTTGACATTTTGTGAATATGATAACTTTATTCAAGGTATGACACAAAGTGCGCTCACTAGATCGGACAAACTTATATATAGATTCTGAGGCCTCTTCTTAAAGTACATCTCAACATGCTCTAATCTTCTCAATATTATGAACACCACTTTTTTGACTGATTAATGTATAAATTCAGAGTCTCTTTTTCAATTTTACTTACTATCACACACTTTATTTTTAGAACTATTCAACCTCCACTATAGACTCTCGTTTGAATTCTACTATCCTTTCTTTATTTTTGCTTCCAGTGTCTTTGACTACCTATAGTATGATAAGGCTCATCGTTAGAATACCAGCCCAGAATAAGTTTTTAATGGAAGACCTCTCCTTATGTCTTTCGAGCGATAATTTTTGGTAGCTGGCCCAATCAGACGAGCACTACTTTGTCTTGCTTTCCTTCCAAAGCCCGTTCTCCCCTTAGCATTACCTTTTGCCCGTTTGCTGCCTTCTCCTCTCTACGTAAACCATTTTACCTTGGCCTCTTGCTATACCCACAACCATTAATCGTTCTATTGTAGCACCACATGAAGCCCCCTTAAAAGCTAGCTTATATTACCGACTTGCTTTTCTGCTTTTTGGGAACACCGAATTTATTATGCCCGTACTTGCGGACCACCCCACAGTTCTGACCTTTTTTCAATCAAACAATCACTCTAAACTATGTACAGATATAATAATCAAATTAGAGAGTGATAGATTATATATATTAGAGCTCTTTTTTTTAATAAATCTCATAACAATTCAAGCTATGATAATTTTTATTTATTAAACATCACTCTAAAGATTTATCCCCCACAAACTCTCGCAGGCAGGTCGGCTCACTTTCGCCTATTAAATTTAGTCTATGATCTCATCCATCTATTTTTAGTACTATCGGTCATAAATATGCTTTTGAGCCAAGAAATTAACTCAAAAATGAACCGATGTATCACGAGACTACAGAAATGTAAACAATAGTTTGACGGTTGTCCCTCAAGGGATAAATTTGTTTCAAGAATAAACATATAATCATTTGCGGCCTCCCCCTATTCACCTTCTTACCAGCAGGCACACTATATGGATTGATAATGGTTCTTTCCTTTCGACACGTTCCACCCCATCCTTCTTTAAAACGTTCTGCCTTTTTTAACCTTTTGTTTGTTGTCTTTGCTCTTAGGCTTTGTTTTTTCCTTCTCTTCAACCACACCCCTTCAACAATATATAACAACATGATATATATATTACTGGAGAAGACGAGGTTAGGAATAAGAAGCAAATATAGAGGATCTATGTCTACAGAGTTGGTAAAAGATACCCAAGACCTTAACACCGTAAGTTGCTACTTCGCGCGGACTCACAACAGTAGTAGCAGGGTGTGTTAATTAAATCAAATCAAAATCAAAATTCAATAATTATATTTTAAAATCAACATTTTAACAAATCTACATTAAAATCCTCTCCCTCCTACAAGAGCTCCGCTCAAACAGACTTGTAAAAGCCAACAACAATAGTTATTTAAAAATTCAAACATCAAAATCAAAATTTATATTTTATGACTAGAATTTAATAGTATAGTACTTACTGCTACCACATCGGTGTCTTTATTTATGCAGCACATTTACAATCTAAATCTCTTGAACATTCGAATATTCTATCATACTTACATTATGAATATTATGAATATAATATTACTATTCACCAAGGTTATGTTTTTCCTTACTAGATGTAGAGCATTTCAAAACTGTATATTCTTTTTATGTTTTTATCTGTCTCAAAAGCCATTATTCGAGCATGTGTCCGTTCTCCATAATTGATAATATTGAATAACAAACTGGATCCAAATTGGTTAATTCCGCGCTAAAAGCTTTCAAAAGTTGCTTGTGGATCAACAACACAACCAAACTAATTTTGTTCAAAACTACACAAAAATATTATATACCATATGTTAAACGAAAAAAAATTAAGTCTCAACAAAGGTCCTCTGCGCACGGTCCATTTTAGTCATACATAAGAGATGCCTTAAAATGAATTATTTCTTGTGATATTAATAAGGGTTCTCCTCAACAATTACACCACTACTTATATGCACAGACAAAATTTGAAAATCGTTACTTAAATAAGGCAAATATTATCTCACTTTTTCTAAAATCCTATATCCACACAAACTGGTACAGTAACTTCTTAGGAACCTCTCATCTCTATTCATCACTCACGCAAGTGTATCATCTATACAATAAGAGAAAGGCTGCAAAGAGTACTTTGCTAATTTATGGCGGAACCAAATGAGCCCTTGATCGGCTTAGCTCAGAAAAAACACACACCGCATAAGCTGTCAGAGACTATTTAGACAAGAACATAAGAGCGAGAGATGAAGACACTAGTACAATGAGAGAACAAGCATTGAATTGTATATTTATTTGAAATTGTAATTGGAAACTAGACATAAATCCCTCTAAAAAGTCAGTAGGTAGTATGCTAAATGCGACCGATGAAGTAACTAGAAAAGTCAACCGGATATGAGAAGGAGGATGAGTGAGCGCATATAACCATATAGTATCTCAATGTCTCCCATAGAGGACTGAGATGATTTCTTGTAGTGAAAACAGAGGGATTTGTACATTCGTCATGACTAAGTGAAGTAGTGGTGAAGATGGGTAAAACGAAGTTGGTTCGATCAGTGTACGCCTTGCACTACCACACAATCCACTACGAAAACTGAATGTGAGCGGTACAGTTCCCATTACAGTTTATATATGGCACAAGTCGTAACACGCACGCCAGAACCTAAGAAATTTTCTTCCGCTGTGGGTCGAGAAGTCATGGACTTAGT
>NW_021024814.1:304541-320117 GCF_004153795.1 Camellia sinensis
ATTTCTAGTGGGATTACTGCCTCCATGCCATAAGCCAAGGAAAATGGCGTTTCTCCAGTTGATTGCCGAGGTGTGGTACGGTAAGCCCATAAAACATGAGGGAGCTCCTCAGCCCACTTGTCTTTTGCTCTCTCTAACCTTTTCTTCAAACTATCTAAGACGACTTTGTTTGAAGCTTCTGCCTGGCCATTCGCTTGTGGATATGCTGGTGTAGAGTTGTAGAATTCTATCTCGTATTCCTCGCAAACGCCCCTGAAAATTTTGTCATCGAACTGAGTGCCATTCTCAGATATCAGAGCCTTGGATATGCCGAATTGAGTTATGATATTCTGCCAGACGAACTTCTTAACATCTTTCTCTTTTATTGATGCGAGTGCTTCTGCCTCCACCCACTTTGTGAAGTAGTCTGTTGCTGCGAGAATGAACTTTCTGTTACCGGGTGCAGTTGGAAGTGGTCCCACTATGTCTAGGCCCCACATTGCGAAGGGCCATGGGCTAGTTAATGGTAAAAGTTCTGTGGCTGGTTAATATATTTGGTGTGCGAACTTTTGACATTTCTTGCACCTCTTAACATATTTCTTTGAATCTGCTTGTATGTATGGCCACCAATATCCTTGTGAAATTGCCTTGTAAGCCAATGATCTTCCCTCTTGGTGGCTTCCGCATACGCCTTCATATATCTCGAACAAAAATGCCTCGACCTTGCTGGGATGGTCACATTTTAGGTAAGGCCCTGTGAAGGATTTTTTGTACAATGCTAATGATGGAGAGAGCCAAAATCGCTGTGATTTTTCTCTAATTCTGTTGGCCTCTTTCTTTTCTTTAGGCAAAATGCCATCTTTTAAAAATACTACGATGGGATCCATCCAGGATGGGCCTAGTTCGGCACAATACACCTTAGCTACTTCAAGTTCTTCAATGCTTAGTCTGGGTAGGAAGTCGACCAGTAATGGGTGTGGGATAGATGTATCTGCCATTGAAACAAAGCCTGCCAGCTCGTTTGCTCTACTGTTTTCTTCTCGGCCGATTTGCTTTATCCGTACTACTTCAAACTTCATGATCTCCTTTCTGACTAACTCTTGGTACTTAGCCATCCTCTCATCTTTTGCCTCGTAGTCGCCTGAAATCTGGTTTACTACTAGCTGGGAGTCATTGTAAACCATTAGTTCGGTGGTCTTCATGAAAAGTGCTGATTTTAAGCCTGCTAACAGTGCTTCATACTCCGCCTCATTGTTGGATACTGGGAATTCGAGGTTTACTACCTGTTCAATTGTTAGGCCATCTAGTGAGATGAGGACTATGCCCAGTCCTGCACCGTGCCTATTGGATGCTCCATCCATGAACAGTTTCCACATCTCTCCGACGAATAGCTTCCAGCAAGTAGAGGGATCGGATGATGTCTTGGGATCATGAGTGTTGCTAATGTTTTCTTCCAAGTTCATGCCTACTGTTGGGGTTTGATCTTCACTGTCTGACTGCCTCAAGTCTTTACTTTTTGATGAATCCTCGCTAGAAATAGCATGATTTGCTCCTTCCTTCCTGTCCTCAATCTTGTATGGCTTGCAATGTGGCCGGGCATCCTGCGTTAGGGGTTGTGCAGTTCCCGTGCTACTTTCCACCCTTACTTTGGTTGCGTCAATCAGATCCACTGGGCAGATGTGATGACTTCCTGGTGTGAACTCAACCACAAAGTCTACTAAAGCTTGGGCTTTTATTACTATTATGGGTTGAAACTAGATATCGAATTGCCCCAACTCTACCGCCCATTTCAAGATTCGTCCAGAAAAATCTGCCCTCTCAAACAAGGCCTTTAATGGAAAAGCTGTTAGGACGATCACGGTGTGGGCATGGAAATAGTGTGACAACTTTCTTAAGGCCATCATCAAAGCTAATGCCAGCTTTTCCAATGGTAGGTACCTTGTTTCAGTGCCCAACAAGGTTTTGCTAACATAAAAGATAGGCAGGTGTTGGATTCCTTCCGCTTTGATTAACACTACGCTGACTATATGCCGTGAAACCACTAAGTACAAAAAGAGCTCTTCTCCTAGCACCGGGGTTACTAACAATGGAGGAGAGGTCATGTAGTCTTTCAAGCTCTCTAGGGCGTGATTGCATTCCTCATCCCACTTAAATTTGGCCTTCAATGCTTGGAAGAATGGTCGACATTTGTCTGACGACCGACTTATGAACCGGTTGAGCGCGCCTGCTAGGCTAATGAGATGTTGTACCTCTTTGACTGTGTTGGGCCTCTCAAGATCTTGGATTGCTTTGATCTGAGAGGGATCAGCTTCTTGACCCCGGTTGGTTACTAGAAAGCCTGGGAATTTGCCTGATCCTACGTCGAATGCACACTTAGATGCGTTTAGACGCAACTTGTGAGACTTCAAAATTTGGAACATTTCATCTAGGTCCCTGAGATGGTCCTTCTCATCCTTGCTTTTGACCACCATGTCATCTATGTAAGCCTCCATTGTTCTGCCTAACAATGGTTCAAACATTTTGGTGACCACCCGTTGGAATGTAGCCCTTGCGTTTTTTAGGTCAAAGGGCATGACCTTGTAACAGTACAACCCTCTTGGCGTTGTAAATGATGTGACCTCCTGGTCTGGTTCATACATAGCGATCTGATGGTAACCTCGATACGCATCAAGGAAGCTAAGTCGGTTATGTCCTGCTGTCAGGTCCATCTGTTGGTCTATCCGTGGTAGGGGAAAACTGTTCTTTGGGCATGCCTTGTTGACTGTTTTGTAGTCTGCGCAAACACGCCATTTTCCATTCTTCTTTGGCACTACTACAATATTATAGATCCACTTGGGATAGTGTACTTCTCTGATGGCACCTGCCTCCACCAAGTTTCCCACTTCCTCCGCCACTATCTCCGCCTGATGGAGTACTGATCTGCGAGTGCGCTGTATAATTGGTTTGGCAGTTGGGTGGACATTAAGTTGATGGCAGATGAATTTTGGGTCAATGTCAGGCATGTCGTATGGTGTCCAAGCAAACACTTCGTTGTTAGAGGTTAAGAATTTCATAACCTCTATTCTCTCAGTGCTGGACAAAGACGAGCCGAGCAAAAAGAACCTTTCTAGGTTCTTTTCATCTATCCTTACCTCAACCAAGTCTTCCACTGCCTTCTACTCTGCAGCTTTGCTGACATCTACAAACAATTCATTACTTTCTGGCTCCTCCACCATCTGAACGAACCCTTTTGCAGCACGGCTGTCGTTTACTATGACGAAACACTGCTTCGACATGATTTGGTCTCCTAAGACTTCTTCAATCAGGCCGGTTTCGTTAGAGAATCGTAATGCCTACTGGTAGGTTGACACCACCGAGTGCATGGCATGCAGCCATGCTCTTTCCAAGATTATGTTGTAAGTGAAAGGAACCTTCAATACCCAGAATTCCACCTGTTTTGTCATGGTTCCTGCTTTGACTGGGAGGATTATCTTGCCCACTGGCCACTCTGGTATTGAGTTGAAACTGACAAAAGGAGATATCGCAGGTGCCAAGTCTTTGTCCTCCAATTTCAGTTGTTTGAAGGTCTCGTAGTACATTATCTCGCATGAGCTTTCTTGGTCAATCAAGATCCGCTTAATGTCGAAGTTCTTGACGTGCAAAGTGACCACCAGTGCGTCATTGTAAGGGCAATGTGGCCTTGCTAGGTCCCTGTCTGAAAAGGATACGACGTTCGTGGCCTCTGTTCTGCCCTTTTTGATGGGGAGTTATGCACTTAATACCTCTCTCAAGTGCTCAGCCTTTTTGATCATCCCCCTGAGCTCACATACCCGCTCAGGTTCGACGATCCCATGTATAACGTTGATTACGCCTTGGGGTGGACCATCGACCGGCATCCCGTTTGGTCTATTGAGGCCCTGTAGGGCTGGCTATGTTCCCCCTTCTATGTACTGGAGTCCAGGTGTCCAGCAGCCACTAACTCCTCCAGATGTTGCCTCAATGGTGTGCAATTTTCAGTGCGGTGCCCTTTCTCATCATGGAAGGTGCAACGGGACCTCTCATCATAGCATTTTTGGGCTTCTTCCAACTTGGCTGGCTGCCGAACGAAGGGTTGATCCCGTATCTCGCTAAGAATCCAGTAAATAGGTTTGTTGAATACTGTGGTAATGGCAGTGCGGACTCTTAACTTCCTCGTTTCTAGGTCCTCTCTGTTGGCTCATTTGCCTTGCCTATTCCTGCTTGGTTGTTCTACCGTGTTGATTTTTGCTGAAGTCTTTTTGTCTGGCATCGCTGTTGTGCCAGATTTTGCTTTAGCACGGGCACTATCTTCCTCTACCCGGATATGTTGATGCACCCTCTCCATTAGGGCCTCCATCGTGAGGGGTGACATCATTGTCATTGAGTCCCTCAATTTGTTACTGACCGGTAAACCCCGTTTGTATTGTGCGATGGCGAGATTTGTAGGGCAATCCCTAATCTGGTTGAAAGTCTCCCAATAGCGACTGTTGTAAGACCTCAATGTCTCATTTTTGCCCATGTCAATGGAGTGTAGTTGTTCAATCTCCACTGGTGTCTTGGTATTCGTTCTGAATCTAGTCATGAACGTTTCTGCCAACTGTGCCCATGAGGCTATGCTACCTTCTGGTAGTCTTTCGAACCAGGTTAGACTTAGGTTGCCAAGGCTGGAAGGAAATAGGATACATATTGGGGCCTCGTTTCACCGG
This sequence comes from Camellia sinensis, assembly GCF_004153795.1. Classification (NCBI taxonomy): domain Eukaryota; kingdom Viridiplantae; phylum Streptophyta; class Magnoliopsida; order Ericales; family Theaceae; genus Camellia; species Camellia sinensis. The sequence goes on from NW_021024814.1 coordinate 309,224, forward strand.
TATACTGCCATAACCTAGCGAAAGTGGCTTAAGTGCATGTAGGGGTCTGATTTTCCTTTATATGTAGTGAATTTGGGTTGGTGGAAGCCTGAGGGTAGTGGTGTGTTCTCAATTGCCGGAACGAACGATGAGCTGTGTAACCTTGCTAATACTTTATCCGTTGGTTCGTAAGCGAGGCGTGGTATTGGCATCCCTACCTCGACATTCTAATGTGTCCTAGGGGCTAATCGTTGTAGGGTTGAAACTCTGTGAGGGTCGCGAGCCCTGGTGTCCTCCTTCCATCGAGCTTTCTCCTCGAGCACTGTTCGCAGGTCCGCTGACCTAGGCAACTCCGTGTGCCTAGATGTCGTTTGGTGCGTGTGCGAGGGCCGATAGCCGCTTCTCTCTTTATACGACCATTCAGTCCTTGTTCTCTCAAGCCTGGAGTAACGAGTCCTGGAAGTCCGTGATTGAGTGTCGCATGTTCTAAGGCTTCTACTTCCTGCTTGTGATGGTGTGACATGTCTGTCATGATCTTCCGACTGGTAAGGGGGCGTATGGCCTTTGTGCCTCTCTTCTGTCGCCACTCATTTTTCCTTGATTTGGCACTTCATTGTCTCCATGTCTGCCGCCATCCTCCTTATTAACTCGTCTTGCTCCTTCACGCGATCTTCCAGAACTTGGGGATTCAACCTCCACCTCTGTCTTTCAAGACTTTGAGAGCAACAGGGACTAGTGCCCCGTCTCTCCCGTGTGTCCCTTCGGGAGTTCCGTCGCTGGGGTTCTAATTCTGCCATGGGTGGGATAGATGGTAAAGCTTCGCGCCTACCACCCCCATCCGGGGTTTGCCCATCAATAGCAGATTGCGGCAATTCCTCATTCTGCGCCATTGATTTCAACTGGAGAAGAAGACTCAATCAAAAGGTTTTGTTCTTTGTGCAATTCCCATAGATGACGCCAATTGTACGAGCACGAAATAATCTTCTCGTATAATCCTATTGATCAAGTTTGCGCTCCTCCAAATGTCGTCGCTTTACTTCCTAAAAACACAAACGTAAGCTAGCCGGCGGGTGTGTACCGGATACCTCTCTGATGCCTAAGTCAGCAAATAGGCAATAGACAAAAGCTCTGTGTATTTGAGAGTCAAAATTATGATACCTATACATAGGTCCTGTTACGAGCTTTTATAGATTCCGTGTGGCACAATCCTAGTAGGACTCCTATCCTCCAATGTAGAGTCCTCCTAGGAATCACATTTCTAAAAGATAATGCTTATCCTTTAACATCTTCTTCTCTGTCTATCAAAATGAGATAATGGCAACTCCTACTTCGGTTGGCACAAAGCATAGCCGTGCTCACACAGCTCGGTGCTGAACTAGCTAACCTCAACCAACTGGTCTCAGGAGTTGCTCTGCCGAGCTATCTTTAGCTCGGTTTAACTTAAGTAAGCACCTTAGCTGCGACCGCTAGACCGGACTCTAAAAGCGAAGCCTGGACCGAACTATCATGACCAAAGATTCCGAAATAATCACTTTAGTCCATGGTTTGGCCCCTGAATACACCAATCTCGGCTCAGTCTCACGGGGCTTACTTATCTCGGCCCAATTTGTGTACAAATTACCCTCTCATATATATATATATATACAGAAAGAAGAAGCCTATGATTTCATTTTCTTCTATATCTAATAACGATCCTGCTGGAGACCCCCAGCAGGAGAGACCCCCAGCACCCCTACCTCCACGTGGGGGGCTGGTAATGGCTGAAAATCAAAAAAAAAAAAACAATTTTTTGGGCCAATAGGAAGAGACCCCCAGTACCCCCACTGGGGGTCTCAGGCATTTTCCATCTAATAATCAAGAACCCTTTGGGTGGAGAAGTTATTTGGTGTTCTTGGATTTGGATTTGGGTGTGTATTTGTGTTGAGTAATGCTCGTGTGTGTTTTCTGATCTCTAATCATTCTATATCTATATAATAAGGAAGGTCAGTTTTTTTTTCTTGATGGGACTTCTATCCGTGTGTCAAAATATTAACCATTGGATTGAACTTAATCCAAGAGCTCAGAGTGTTATACTCCACTTTCAACCCACACCCCCTCTCTCTCTCACTCTCACTCTCATCTCTTTGTTTCTGGTTTCTGATTTCAAAAATCAGACCCCCATTTTCTCTCTCTCTCTCCATTAGACGTGCAACACATTTTGAAATCAGTTGATGGTAGAGTGTGGTAAAAGGTTTGGGGACTAGGGTTTCGACAGCCTCCAAACTGTCGAGACTCTTCCTCTCAAAACTCTCGCTTCCTCCTCAGCGCCAAACATCTCATCTCCATCGGTTTCCAGGTGACTCAACAATTCTTCGTTTCAATCCAATCATTCCTGTGAATTTTAATGCATATATGTGTGTAAATCTGGTTATATATGTGCCTTAATTTTCTGTTTATGCTATTTGATCTGCTTCTGTTTTGTTAATCCTTTTGTTTCTATTAATTTGATTGGAGATCTATTGGTTTTGTGGAATGAGTTTGATTTTTATGAGTTTGATTTTTATATATCCATTGGTTAATTTCATATATATATCCATTGGTTTTGTTTCTATTTGATTTTTATGAGATCTATTAATTTCATATATATATCCATCGGTTTCCAGGTGACTCAACACTTCCCGTTTTGCAGATTTGCTGGGTATTATGAGTTTGATTTTTATTGGCATTTTATTTTTGTTTTTCTGATTTGTTGATGTGCCTTTGTTGGATTTTTTTTTAAAAGATTAAAAGATTTAAAAAAAAAAGAAAAAAGAAAAAGTAAATGGGCTTTTTTGTTTGGTTTGCAATAATTGACAGCTATCTGAAGTGTAGAGTCATGATTGCACATAATTGTTGTTTGGTACTGTTCTGGGATTTCAGTGCCTGGATTGTAAAAAAGTGTAGAATCATCGTAGCCCATAATGGTTTTTGGGTAATTTCTATGGGGATTACTCGATAAAATCTGGTACTGATTCAACCATTTAATTTAACTTCTGGTAATTTTAAATCTAATCTATACCTTCAATTAGCTTTAAGGCTTAGGAGGATATATACGCATAAATACACATATATGTATATGTGAAATTGTAGATGCGGACACACATGGATTCAATCAAAAGTGGAGCTCTTTGTATTGGTTCTATGATGCATTAGGGGTTTGTGTGTGGTTGCCTCAAATGCAAATCATGTATATAAATTAAACTATTAAATGTGTATGGATGACCCGAATGAATGTGAATGTGATTATATACATAATTTTATATATGATTATATATGATTCAGAGATTCGGGGGCCGAATGATTCCAATATGTATGTATATATCTATATATATATGATTCCAAACCCCCTGTATATATATGATTCCAAACCCTAAACCCCCTATTTATGTATGATTTTAGTATGTATATCTATATAATAAGGGAGAAAGGTTTTTGAATCTTGATAGGACTTTGGTCTATGTGTCAAAATATGTACCATTAAATTGATTCAATCCAATGGTTGAAAATGTCTCACTTCTATTTGGACTTTTGTCCCTTTATCAAAATATAGACCATTAGATTCATTCAATCCAAAGGCTGAAAATTCAATTCAAAATGTAATGTAATCACCCTCTCCTTCTCTCCCTCACCCACACCCCTCTCATCTCTTTCTGATTTCAAAATTTGAACACACGTCTCTCTCTCTGTCTCTCCATGGGAGATGTTTCTGCAAGAGAATTGCAATATCTATTTTTCTCCAGCTCACAGCACGTGCACACCATTCAGTTGTGTTTCCCCCCCCCCTCCTCAGGTGCTCCTTCTACTGTTTTGAATTTTTGAAATCCAGTAGAACCTCAGTTGTTTTCTGGTGATTCTATCCCCCTCTGTTAAATCAAAAATTAATTTCTGTTCAATCAAAGAAATATGAAAATTTCAGGGTTATTTTAGTTGTTTTCAAGGTGTGATGTGAATATATTGTGGTATTGAATAAATTTGGCCCTTTTAAAGTTTTTTAAGTTGTCCTTTTCATTCTTTTTATTTGTAATAATCTGGAAAATGTAGTTTAACTTTGTTTTAGTGTGTATTGTTTGCTCTGTTTTGGTTTTAGTTGGTGAAATTTGTCCTCAGCTTAAGAAGGTCTTGATGGAATTGGTTTGGGAAAAGTTTCATTTGAAGTTAGAGTTTTGAATTGGTTTCATCTAAGTACTTTTTAACTGTTGACAATGTAATGTTCAAGGTACCTTTAATTTTGAACTTTTTTTTTTTAAAATAAAAAAAAAGAAGCTTTATTTAATCTTTTATTTGTTACTGACACGAAACTGAACGCTATTCTCTTCCAACAGACACTTCCTTGTTATTTTTCAACTGCAGGCCTCTGGAACTGTGTGCCAAGGTGAATCATCACCATTGATTTTTATTGTGGTATGATATTCAACAGACACTTCCCATCTATTGGATGCTTTGGAATATGCATACCATATCTCTTACATTTTGTTAGTTTGGCTGAGGTCATTCCAAACTTTAGATCCAACGGTTAAATAGATAAGTTAGACAATGTGTTGTTGCCTAGACTTTTGTTTCTGAGATAAGTCACCCTCACCAACTAGCTAATGATGAACTGTGAAGTCCATAAACTACTATGTCAATTAACTCTCAGTTAAATAAAACTAGAAGTATTTTGTTTGTTGTTCTTCTCTCATTTGGCATTGCCATTGCCTAATAAAATAAGCAACCATCATAATGTGAGTAGAATATATAGAACTTAGGATAACAACCATATCAATACATTCTTTCTCTATATTTTTGTGTGTGTAGAAAAAGACATCATGCTGCATTTTGTAAGTTGTTGGTGAGGCAGAGAGGGTGTGCGGTAGAGGAGGGAAAGACAAAGAAGGTGGTGGCAATGTGATGGGGGAATAAATTTGAAAAAAACCAAATATTTAGTTTTAGAGAAAATTCTATATAACAAGGAAGGGTAGTATTTGATCCAGTGATTAGGATTGTTTCTCCCTTTCATCCACGGTCCATTTCTGACACTGATTTTGAAAATGTATTTGCCCTATGTGGCAATTTGGATTGTCTAGATTAATTTAATCCAATGGTCTATTTTTTACACTCCACCCATCTCAGATTCTAGATATCTCTCAACCCCTTCTAATTTTTGCTTTCACTATTTTTGTGCCTCTTTCATTACATAATGAGCTTTTTCTTTTTTGGTTTTTTCCTTTTCCCATTATGCCAACTAATAGATCTCTAAAAACATTTCTATTTTCAACTCATGCTGTGATGAGATCTTTATGTGCCTTCGTTTTCTAATTTGATTTTGATTTGGTGTATGTTTACAATTCTATTTTGGGTTTGTTTTTAAACATTTGTATTCCTAGCAGTGTTGTTTAGATCATATGAGGGCTCCTTTATTTAGATTTGTATTTGTCTGCTTGCTTTTCTTGTCTTTTATTTATTTTTTTTATTCTTTGTTTTGGACGTTGTTGTTAACCATTTAGAGTGAACCTTTTTTTGGGTGAATATTTAGAGAACTTTGTTGCATTAATATCCTTAATTTGATTTTCTTGAGAAAATTGAATCTTTGAGGACTGTTGAGGTTTAAAAATGGAGTGTGAGGCTAATAGTGAGTTTAAGGAATATCAGATGTTGATAATTTACGCTTCATTTTGGTTGGGGAGTGCCTTTAGGCACAGGTCCTTCGCTAGATTAGTTTAAGGACTATTTTGATATATTCTTCTTTTGATAATTTACGCATCTTTCTTTCTTATTTTTTCTTTTTTGGTGAGATGCTAAATTTTTTATTTAGTAACAAAAGTTTTTTTTTTTTTTTTTAAAAGAGGTTCAACAACTTTCAAAGTGTTGACATTGCAATTTTTTTTTAGTCCCAGGATGGTTCTTGAATAAAATTCTTATCAACTGGTATGGTTCTTGAATTTTTATTTATTTATTTATTTAACAATTCAAATATTAGTATGATTCAAGACTATAAAACAATTTATGCTTCATAATATTAGTATTGTTGTTAAACTTTTACTTTATGTTACCTATAGGTTGTGTTTTGTCAAGTTTATATGTGGCTCATAAGCTGATTTTTTGACTTATTACGAAAAAATGTATAGATAGTAGAGAGGTGGTGTGATCCGAATAAGCCAATAAGTCAATGTTTTGGCTTTTGTAGATTTTGTGAATGATTTGATTTCTTAGTTTTGTTATCCCTTTGGGGGCTGATTTTTTGTATTCTTTGCATCATCTTGATATTTTTTAATAAAGTCTGCTTATTTATGAAGTAGAGAAAAAAAAATCATGCTGAAAGCTCCTCATGTTCAAATAATTGAATGCAACATTGTGGTCTTTTCTTAATTCCGACACTGATACATACTTAGGAATGTAGTAATAGGTGTAATATCAGTTTTGCCATGAACTACTGGATTTGTTATGTTCATCACAAACAAAAAATTTAAATTTGTTCTCGCATGCAGGATTTTCTTTTTTTTTTTTGGTTTGCATATTCTGGATTTGTCTTCCAATGAAAAGCTAGATAAGTGAATATTGACCCAAGGGCACAACAAGATGGTGGCTTTGATGGCCATGGATCTCATGGATTTTTTTAATTAGTTTAAATACATTCGTAATTTCTAAGCTAATTTCTTTTAATGGGATTAAGTGAGAAACATGGGATAATGTACTATTAATGATTGTGTAAGATCTTAGATTTGAAATATGCAAGTAGTCTCATCACTGTCTAATGAAATCATGCATGATGTAATCAATAATTTTGTTTAATTGACTTTTACTTCAGTGCCTATTTATTTATTTAACATGCTTACTTCAATTAACTTTTCTTATGTGGCTTTATGTGAACAAGCTGTAAAGGTTCTTCAGATCAGGGAAGTCGAAGGAATTGAACTAATCTTTTATAATACTAATTCACAGATTGTAGTGATGGATGCATTTGGTAATTCTCGAAGGCATTTGGAAGTATTGTCCTTTTTTTTAAACTCTACGGATGTAAAAGGAAGTGCAAGACTTCATATTGCTTTTCCTATTTAGTTCTATAATACTCCATTACAACTAAGGCAAATTTTTTTGGAGAGAATTAACCAATTATCTACAATACACTTTCATACTTATGAAGGTGAGGAACCTTGACTAGGCATCCTGTTTTTTTAGTTTTAATACAATAGTTTGTTTTGCCTCTTAGCTTTTGTTGGCAACAATCAGTTTCGATTGTTTGGATTTTCTTAAGTGTTAAATTTTTTTAATGGTTATTTTTTTTAAATGGGGAGGGGGGGGGTTAGCCTTCTAAGGAATCATGTATTTTGATCACATACTTATGAATGTGATAATTGCTGTTATTTAGTTTGATAATTGCGGGTAAATTGGGGAAGACACTGGTGCTTTTATCAAGAAGAGTTATGTTAGAAATTTTTTTATGTTCAATTTCTCTTAATTCATAATTATTGATTTTCCTGTAACGCCCTCAAAACACACCCATTATATATATCATTGACATGCATTGTTTAAAGAGAACACTTTAATAATTCATTATAATATCCATCAGAGTCTTACAAAAACAAAAGCATTACATGTATCATCAAAGTAAATGCCCTACCGACTTACATCTTTCCAAGCCAACACTTGGACACAAAGTATGAGTTCTAACTCAAATATAAATAAAGCCCTAGGCTTGAGTGTTTACATGTATTAACAATGAAAAAAAAACAAATAACTAAAAGTAGTCTTCCAGAATCCAAGTCCTTCCAAGCTAAGTCCTTGGAGGTAGCTTATCACCTGAACCTGAAAATGATGTTCCCATAAAGGGTGAGCCACAGCCCAGTAGAAATATACTAAACCACATATAAGCAATGAATAAAGCAATAGCATTCAACAGATGGTTAACCAAGATAATCAATTACTTCATTTTACAGTCTCACGACACTATTGCCAAAGATACGTTTTACTTTCCAATTTAATCAACATGGTTCAGAACCTGGCCAAACTTATAACAGTGAATCACATATATCATATTCACATCCTTCCAATATCAACAAACAAATGAGACTCAAGCTCAAATCAAACACTTCATACTTCCAAGATTGATACACATAATTTCTAGCGTTACAGAAAAGAATAAACGAGTAGCTTTGATTCTCTCATAAAAAATAAAAAATAAAAATTAAACAAATTTGACTTGTTTTTAAGTTGAGACTTTTAAATTTTATTTTAGGATGGGGTGTGGTCTTGTGTGGGTTTGCGAAGCCAAGCCAAGTTAATACACCTACATCAATGTTTATGTGTGGATGTGTGGGGGGTTTGTGAAGCCAATTTTTATCTTGCGGTTTCATTGGTTTTTCTTGATGGGTTAGGTTTATATTCAGTTCACACCGTAGGGAATTATTGAGTTTTGTGGGGTTTATCATGGATTTATTTTAAAATTTTGAATTGTTTATTTTTTTATCACTGCATGTCGAGGTAGGTCTGTCAACTTTATTTTTTTTGATCACTGCATGTCGAGGTGAGATTGTGTGTATCCTGACTAATTTTAGAGTCTTAAAATTAACAATTAAACAAACTTTTAGTAACTTGTTAGAATGACTCAAACTTGACCTTAATATTTTGTTTTTAATTAGGAGATTTGAGAAGGGATTCGAAAAAGAAAAGTAAAAAAAGTATGTGAATTAGATAAAATATAGGTATATTTTATTCATATTTCACCTATCTTTTCATTTTTGTTGGTTTTGCATCAGGTATGGTGGCGGAGATTGTGTATGGTCTGGGTTGTCAGTGTATGATCTGGGTTGTGCTGTCAGTGTATGTTCTGTTTCTGTTTCTGTTTTGAGAGTTTATCTGGTTATGCTGATTTGTTACCTGTTATCTGATCTGTGCTGATCTTGATTTTGCTGATCTTGCTTGTGATTTATGTGAATGTATCAGGGTTGGCCATCTATCAATTGCTAATGTTTTAGTCATTGTTCATGGTTGGTTTAGTATATTTCTACTGGGCTGTGGCTCACCCTATATGGGAATATCATTTTCAGGTGCAGGTAGCATGCCACCTCCAAGGACATAGCTTGGAAGGCTAGAGGCGGACACACTGTTGTCGTTTTACTTTTTGATGTATTGCATGTAAATTCAAACCAAGGGCTTAATGTGTACGAGTTAGTACTCTTTTGTTGTAACCAAGTGTTAACTTGGAAAGCTGTAAGCCCGTAGGGCATTTGTTTTGATGTTAACATGTAATACTTACGTAACCGGAACTCTAATGAATAAAAGAATGTGGTTAGTTTATATGTAAATGCATGTCTTATCTGATGGGTTTAATGTTGTTATTTTGAGGGCGTTACAAGTTATGTTAGAAATTTTTTTATGTTCAATTTCTCTTAATTCATAATTATTGATTTTCCTGTTTCTCATAAATATTTTGAATGAGTTTTCCTGTTATGATTTCTTTTTGCTAATCTTTTAAAGTCGAATTCAAGTGTTGGAGTGATTTGTTACAGGTGACTGATCAACATTAGAAACGTTGTGGTTGTGTTGCTTTTTTCTATGTGTGTTAATGATTGGTCTTTCATTCTTGACTGGATGATTAGTTTTTTTGTTTTTTACTAAGCTATAATGATTATTCTTTTGTACCAAAATGTTCATTCACCATTCCTCCTATGCATGAAGTATGTCATTTTGAATTGATTTGTTATAGTTGAGTTCTATGCAGTGAAATAGTTGTCATTCTGAATTGATTTATTTTAATTGAGTTATGTAGTGCAATGAAATTGTTGTCATTTTGAATTAATTCATTTTAATTGAGTTTTGTAGAGTGTGAGGAACCAAAAAAATTGTTGAGAGTGCCTTTAGGCACGAGTTATAAATTTTTATTTCTTTTTACTTTGCATTTTACTATTTTGATTTGCATTAAGGTTAGGGGGAGTTGTTATTTTAATTAAATTCTATAGAGCGTGTCTGTAGGAACCCACACTTTATGTCCTCATCATGTTCATGAGCATCGGTATGATTATGACTTGTTTAGCTTGCATGTGTATGTTGTGATTTGTTTCGCTTGAGCTAATGCGATCCATGTCTTGATTTGAAGCCTTGTGATTTGTCTAAGTGTAGTATGCTTGTCTTGTTCCTTCCTTGATGTGAAACTTAGGTTACGCCTTGCCTGAGTTATGCTAGCCGACGTTATTCCAATGCCGAGGTCATCCTTAGTCTAGTATTAGTATCTTGAAACCCCTTGTCGACCTCAGTCCTTACCTTGACCACATTAGCCGAGATGTTACCTTGCACCCAAGTGATCTCGTCCTGGAAGTGGTACGACCTAGGCCGAGGTGTGGCGCATCTAGGCCAAGATGTGGCACAGCTTAGTCAAGTGTTGTCCTTCCTAGCCGAGGTCATTGTCACCTTAGTTGCCGAAGTCTTTTGTTAGCCGATGTCACCCCTTGCCGGAGTGCCATTCCGTGTAGCTTGTTAGATACGCCTTGTTGCTAGCCGATGTCATAGCCTGTCAGAGAGCCCACACCGCTTTGCTTGTTGAACACCCTTCCACCATGCTTTGTCTGGCCTGTCAGCCACCTTTTCAGGATGAACCCAACCAGTCGCCGCCACGCGTCTCAGCAGAGGGTTAACCCCAGAACCGGGTATAGAAAACTATCATTTGGTGTCATAACCTTGTCTTGTAGAGAGAGAAGCCCTAGGAGGAAGAAAGAGTTTTAGAGTGAGGAAGTAGATCTTCAAGCTTGATTCCTAGAAATCGAACCGTTGGATCCGTGTTCTAAGGTTAGATTCTTGATCTGCTCATGATGTTCTTTATGTTTATGTTATTGCATTGCATGACTGAAAATGATTTGTAAGCCATGCATCGTTTTGAAGCTCGATTCTAGAAAGAGAAAATGACATTCATGTGTTCTTCAAGAAA
>NW_021024814.1:342785-496771 GCF_004153795.1 Camellia sinensis
ATTAATTTTACTTATTTAATTTTTGCTTATTTATTATTTTTGCAAACACAAAAACATTAATTTTACTTATTTAATTTTTTTTTTATCATTTCTTTTTCTTTCTCCTGCCAATTTCAACCACCACCCATTAGTCATCATTAGTACTGTTCACCATTGCTAGAGCAACCGCTTCACCAACCACCCAGAGCCATTACTTCTCTTGACTATCAGCCACCTCCCACAGATGGTAATCAACCTCGGTCACTATTTCTTATTAAAAATCACCTTTAGCCAATATCTCTAACCGTAAGCAGTCACTATCAGCCACCACTCCTTAAGGTTGGCAACCACTTCCGACCACTACCAACTACCTCCCATCTGTGTCAACTACTTTGGTTCACCCTTGCAACTGCCAACCACTTCTGTCACAACAACTACCTTTGAACATAATTTTCAACGATCGACGATCATCTTCTACCAGTCACTTCTTTTACTTGTTTTCAAAAATAAAATTTTTAAACATATATACCAACATGTTTTTTATTTTCTTTTACGGAAAAATAAACATTAGGATTATTTATACAATAACTCTTTAAATTATTGAGAAGTATTACTTTGACCCCCTACATTATAAAAGTATACAAATGATTACCATAAACTATTGAGACGTATTACTTTATTTCCCAAACTAGAAAAACGTAAAAATGAATTTCCTAAATTATAAAAAGGTACAAATTAAACTCCTTAACGAAATGAGTCAAAATGAAACACAACTATAGTTTATGAAGGTTTATTTGTATGTTTTTATAATTTAAGAGCAAACTGATACTTCTCAATAGTTTAAGGGATTCGTTTGTATTCTTAATTTAAGAATATATATTAAAATAATACTTTTCAATAATTTAAAAGATCTCTATATAAATAACCCTAAACATAAACCTATTTAGCATTTTTTGTAAGTTAAAATAGTAAACTATAAATATTACCAAACACCACTTTGTAATTATTTTATTTAATTTTCTGTTTTCTGTTTTTATTTTGTAATAAAACTATAACTAACTGCCTTGGCAAAAGCAAGTTATCTGCCTCTTCTGCCGCATAGACACGTGGTCGCTTCAAGAGTCCCCCAGCGCCTGCAGAGAAAATTTAGCAACCAAGATAGAGAGAGAGAGAGAGAGAGAGAGAGGGGGCAAACCCAGTTTGGTTCTCACTTCTCACTCCTCACTCAACTCTCAAATTCTGAATCAGCAGGGTTTTGGTTCTGCTCCAAATTAGGTTTAGGGTTTTGAAATTGAATGTAGGATATGAATTTTTAAGGAATTTTTTAAGTAGAAGAAAAATGAAAGGGATGGTTCTTCAAACACCTTCCACAATTTCAAGAGGAAAGCTTCCATTGTTGGCTTTGGTACCTTGCTATACCATAATTTCCAGAAGAGCCATCTCAACTTCCCCTTCATGTAAGTTCTCCAATATTCTCCAATCTGTTATTCTTCTTTGACTTTCCCAGATATCAAAAAAGATGGGAAAGAATGGGAATTCAATGACCCATGAAAATTTTTAACTCTCTTGGTTGTGAATTTAATCCCCTTTAGGTGGGTCTTCAAGGAAATTAACAAAAATTAAATGATTTGAGCGTTTGAGCTACTCAAGTATTGAGCAGCAGTTTAGTTTGAGTTAGTTTACTTGTTAAACAGTAGTAGACTACATTAACTTGTTCTTGGTGTTTCAGAGTTTTTGGTCACTGTTTTTGATTGCTCAATGTGGATGAGTTTTTGTTGTATTTGAATTATCTGGGTAGAGATGAGTTTGGAGGAACTACTAAAATTATGAGGGTGATTTTTTTGAATGACTGTGTGTCTAGGCCAGCGTGCTTGCACCTCGACTAAGTTAATGACCGAGCAAACCTTCAGTGGTCCCTTGGAGTGACTCGAACTTGGGACCTTGGATTTAGTCCTCAAGTCTTTGCCACTGGCCAACCCCTTGGGGTTTATAAGGGTGATATAGGACAAGTTTGGTGATCTCTCTTCTAGTAGTAATGAGCCCAAAACAAATGTATAGCAGCGGAAAAGTAGGGTATTGGAGCAAATTTTCATTGTTTTTCAAATGCTGGATGGGAGGTAAAATGAAGGGTTTAAGGGTTTGTATGGAGTAATAAAAAGATAAAGGTTTGGGATTGAAGAGAAAGGATTTATAGGACTATTCGCAGACTGTTCTAGGTGCTGTGAACAGTATCTGTGTTGATTTTGGATTCTTTTGCAAGTAGGGTGTGAGAATTAAGGAACTGTGATGCTGGGGGATATGGTTTAGTAGGATGTCTTTACTCATATCAAGATTGACACTAATATCCAGGTGCACAGGAAGCATCCAATTCATTTCTAAAATTGCCTTGTATGAGAAGGAGCTTTAATTGTATTAAATTTCCCGTATGTTCGTTTTATTAATAGTTCAAAACTATCAATTCATACAGCAGGACCAAGCTAACTCTGATGAGGTGTTGATATATTCAGTTGGGTGATGATTCCTTTATGTACTGAAGCTGTTACTAGAAAAGAGCTTGATCTAATTTTGTGACACCTGTACATTGAGATATTTACCTTTCATAGACATTTAATCTCATCCTCTTGGCATTTGCAGTTGTACATTATCATTAAATATGACTCACAGAGCTACAAATACGTTTTTACTGACTTATGTTTAGTGAGATGTAGAGAACTATCAAGGTTGAAATCTGTGTGCGACACTATCAGAGCACAGGCATCTAATGTCGGTGTTGGATCTGCGGGCTATGGAGGGAGGGAGGAACATGACAACCAAAAAATCTTTGCCAATGATGCACAAAGTGACAGTTCATCTGAAATGTAAGTTGTATCATGTCAAATGAACTTGTGATGTGTTATTATTGTGAATGTTAGTATTTTTTTGAGTTTGGATTGTGAATGAGATTGTGCGATATGTGGAACTCAGACTTGTATTGGTGGTAGGCAAGTTATATGAATTATGTATCATACAAATTATGAGAAGCTACAATGTATCATCTACCTGCATGACAAGGAAGTAGGGTATTGTAATTATCTTGTTTTATAGTTAAAAGTGACTCTCCCAATATGTCTTTATTCTCCTCTCGTAGAAACTAAGAAATGTTACAGAAACATGGCAATACTAAACATATAAAAAAAATATACTTGGGCCCTTTTATGCCTGTAAATTACTTGAACATAAATCATCCATAAAGAGCAACATATAATATTTGTCCTACCAAGAACCTAAAATAGTAGTTCATTCAAAGTTTTTGTTCTGAGTTACTTTGGATGAGGTTAAAGTTCTAGTTGATGGCAGAGTATGGAACTTCTTTTTTTTTTTGGTTTTTTTCGCACTTGATTTTCAGGGATCCTTAACAGTTAGGATCATGTTTTTCACTTGTATTTTTCTTGTTGAATAATTATGTCATGTAAATTATTGCACTATATATAGCCAATTGACTGTAGTGAGCATCCTTGATTGAGTTTAAACTGATCTATACATCTTTTATGATTTGGCAGTGGGAAGCCTCCTGATTGAATTCCATACCTTCTCTCTCTGGCCTCTGTGCTATTTGGATGTGCTTTTGTATATTCATTGATTGCCTTTGTGAAAGGAGGACCTTCAGCAATTTTAGCAGCAATTAGGAAGTCAGGCTTCACTGCTGCATTCTCATTGATATTTGTTTCTGAAATTGGTGACAAGGCAACTATAACAGAAAGAAGAGTAAATGTTTATTGTGTTTTTTTATTTTTATTTTTATTTTTTTTAAATATAAGTCATTCTCAAAGTAAAGTTCCCTTTAGAGCTGTGTCCCTACCTCTTTATGGAAATGCAAACCGGACGAAGTCTATTGCGAGGTAACTCATTCTGCCAATTTTATTGTCTTCTTTTTGGTGCTTAATTTTCCATTAATTCTCATTCCCTGCCCTTCCCTCTCTCTCTCTCTCACACACACACGCGTGCGCCCATACACAATATTCAAATCTAACATACAATGAAACAAAAAGATGTTTGCATCATGTTGTCATGGGCACTCTCAAATAAATCTAATGGGATTACTCTCTCACAACACCTCTTTGTTTTTGATGCACAATCTTGGCTTGCTAATCCTTTGCTTTATAAAAAGCATAATTACACAAAAGATTTTCAAAGAATCAAACACATAGGTGAGACAAGAGGTGAACCTCACATGTGGAGCTTACTTCTTGTCTATTTATTAGTGCAAATTACGAATTGGCATCTATATTTTTTGTAATTTACTCCAAGCTAAAGAGTTTAGAGAATGAACCTTTTTTTTTCTCTTGACAATTTCTTTTGAAATAGTTTTATTTTTATTATTTCAAGTTAAACTGCATTAAATTTTCAAGTCACGTGTATATGTTTTTGGAGGTTTTGTTGAGGGAGTAGTTGATATAATTGAGCGGGTGATGTTTGGGAGCCAAACTGATATTATGTTGCTCTTTCTTTTCTTTTCTTCTTGTTTTTTTATTTTTATTTATTTATTTATTTTTATTTTTTTGAGGACTTGAATCTTTTATTACAATATATTTTAAGGATGGTTGATGGATATTTGTTTTGCATGTATAAAAGTTTATATTTTGTTTGCACACTTATATGTGAATAGGTTAGTATTTCCATTATGAGTTTAAATTAATTTGTTAATTTTGTTATTTTTTATTAAAAAAAATTGTTAGGTGCTTGCAATTGATTTTTTTTGTTGTTGCAAACGTATATATGATTTCATTATAAAAATAATGATTTGCGACAGTAAAAAAATAGTCGCTAAAATATATATATATATATATTTTGCGACGACAAAATAGTTGTTGCAAAAAGTAGGTTAGTCAGTCACAAATAGTTTACAACTGTTATTTTGTGGTAGCAAAAAGTATTTGCCACCCCTACATTCGCGACCCTCATTTGCCGTCGCATGGGCCGTCGCAAAATGTCTTTTGCGACTGTTTTTTTATTATTTACGACGGTTTGTGGCGGTCACAAAAAGTATTTTTTTTAGTAGTGGGAATAACCAGTTAAAAGAGGGAATAAGGAAAAAGATGAGAAGGGTTGGAGAGAGACAAATGGACAAAATGGTAAAATAACATGTAATATTGTAATGAGTATTGCAATTAGTACTCTGATTAATATTTTAAACCCCTTATTTCTTTTATTTTTTATTATAATAATAATTTCAAATAAAATTATTAAAAATGACATGAATTATTTTGGGACATTCCATCTCACAACTAAACTCACTTACCCACTAAGTCATAACATATGGTTTATGAGAGTACCTACCTTTATCACCACCCATACACTTGAAAACCCTCTAGCAGCTAGTCTTTCGGTAGCTTCTGGTGGCAACTATTCTACAATACACCTTTATCTGACAATGGTGATGAATGAAAGTTTTTCCGACAACCCCAATATCATGAAACGAATGGAGAGGAGATTCACAGCTTCGATAATATTCACTACTCGAAGGAAGTTGACCTTGTAATGATAAGTTTTTTCAAAATATATAGTGAAAACGGTTAGACTAATTTTCGTTACTAAACTCAATAACATATGTCAAAAAAAATGGAAACGTAGGGTTGAATTAAAAGTACTAGTTCGACTCTAATCGAACATTATATTCATATGTTTAGTACTTTGGATCTAAACCTTTTTATTCATATGTTTGGTACTTTGGATGTAATGCATACTTATATTTTGATTAGGGTAGCAAATGAACTAAGTTGTTCATGAACAGATTGAGCTCGGCTCGTTTGAGTTCGATTGGTTTACTAAATGAATGAGCTCGAGCTCGATTTTTAAGCTCGTTTATTAATTGAGCCGAGCTCAAGCAGCTCTAAGCTCGACTCGATAAGGCTCGTGAACATAAAAATTAATTAATTAATATTTACTTTTAATAATATTATATAAATTTTCAATAAATCTATTTTATTTTTTATTTATGTTGGGTGATTGTATAAATTTACATATTTGATTGATGAAATTTATTATTAATGTAAGTATTATTATATATTTTACTCATAATTTTGTATTTTTTTGTCTTAATATGTAAATTAATTAGATTTAATTTTTTTCAACTCGAGCTCGAACTTGCTCGTTTATGAAATCGAGCTAGATCGAGTCGAGCTCGAGTTCAACAAATATTTGACGAGCTGAGCTCGAGCTTGATTTTTTAAGCTTGACTAGAGCTCGACTCGAGCTCGAGCTTGACTAATTCTTAATAAACGAGCTTGAACATTCAAAAGTTTGGCTTGACTTGGCTCAGTTCATTTACAGCCCTAGTTTTGATTATGCGATTATATTTTAGTTTTATTGGTTAATCAAACTCGTTGATGCATGTATATTTTTGTTTGTTAAATTTTGATAGGTCAAACTTGTTTACATACATGGGATTTTACGTTTTTATAATGTTTGGTAATACATGCCTGAACATGTACAAATTGTTCGGTAATACAAGTTTGAATATGGGTAATTTGTTCGGCAATACAGGTCCGAACGTAGCGGTAGAGAGATTGACTACGAAGAGAGGTCAACTGTAAGGAAGATTGAAGACAGAGAGAGGTCAATTGTGAGAGATCGCTTATTACAGAGATTGATGGTAGAGCTTTGCCAACGGTGAAGAGAAAGTTTAAGTTCAACAACGAGAGTTCAACAGTTAACGGCGAGAGAAAGTTTGAGTTGAACGATGAAAGTTCAATAATGAAGGATTTTGGGATATGAAGGGTTTTTAAGAGGTGTGCATTTTTGTCACGACCCAAACCCGCCCCTATGGGTTTAGCACCATAACCGGCCAGTAATCTGTAATTACCGAAGGCCTGCTTGACAGTAATGATAGTAATACAAAGTAAAGGGGCTGGCGGAAGCTAAAACAGTAAATAAAAGGTATCCAATGAGCTGTGACAGTCTGAATGCAAAAAGATTTTTATGAGCAAGTCACATTCGTAACCAAAACACATTTACATATCAGATATACATACATACAAGTTAGGGATTCAATCCCTATGCCATAACTGTACAGTAGGAGTCTATAACATCTATTACAAAACAAAAACAGAAGGGTGAATCCGAACACCCCAAAACAGCCGTAGCTTGAACAGACTTAGAACCTCGAGGTGAGGCACAAAGGTTGGCTTGACAAAACAAGAGCTAACCCGACGCTCCTAGCTCCGGTCTGGTGCCTGGACACCTACATATATATATATATATATATAAATAGTGAGCTAAAGCTCAGTGACTAACAGCAGTGTAAAGAGTTTAAGAATGAATGTCCTTTCAGTAATTAAACAGTCATATCAGTCACTTAGAAACCATAGCAGTTATATGTGGTGCATCCCATAACAAAACAGTACAGTAGGTCTAAACAGATTGAACAGTCAGTTGATGACCATCATAACAGTAATAGTAGTGGTTCCAAACGTGGGAATCGACAGAGATCTCTGTGTCAGTAGCAGTAACAGTACAGTAACAGTAAATTGTTATGGATGCCACGAATACAGTTTACAAATAAGACGAACATTCATTCATTAAACAATAACGTTTCAGTAAGCAGAACAGTTGATCATTCAGAAAATAATCATAATTGAACATATTTTTACAATATTGTTACTCACAGAGCACTGGGCTATAAGCAGCTAGTGGGCGTCCTCGGGTGCTAATCCTACACAGTTACAGAACGAACATACACTAAGTTACACACTCGGGAATCAACAACTTAGTCCCTATCTTCACTCGGTGTGGTTCTACATCAATATCCTCATTAAGATGCCTTAAACATGGCCTAGAAATGCCTAGGATGGAAAGAGGATGCAAAGATGCACTTTAAAACACTTTTCAAAATTAGTTGAAACAGGGGTCCACGCTCGAGCGTAACTTTCTACGCTCGAGCGGACATGCAGGCAAAGGAGCTCCACTTGAGCGTGACTTCCTACGCTCGAGTGGACTGCAAACTTCATGAAAAGTACTGGATGCATGCAATTCACGCTCGACGGACGCTCGACCCCCGCTCGAGCGTGAGACTCAGGTCCTCGCTCGAGCGTGAACTCTCTCGCTCGAGCAGCGACGACTGTAAAACACATGAACTTCTGGGCATATGCATTTCACTCTCGAGCGTGACTTTCCACGCTCGAAGCGAAAGTGGCATGTACTCAGGAGTGCACCTCGAGCGTGAAGTCTATGCTTGAGTATGGGTCTAAAATCTGGAATTTCCAGATTGAACCTCAAGCATGAAATTCAAACTTTTAAAGCTTCAAATTCGATCCCCTTGGGCTAATTTTCTGGAAAACTCTTGAAAACTCATAGTATAACATGTTTTTAAAGATCATTTGTAAGATCAAGCCAAAGGTAATAGCCAATTGAACACAAAAATTAAGTGTAAAGCACGAAGAACATTGCAAGATCATACATGCATGAGTTCTCATTGACCCTAGTGTTTCAAACAGATCAAATTGCAATGTTGAGCTCAAAATCATGATGAATCATGACCATAAACAAAAATAATGACTTTCATGTCGAAATTCTCATGAAACAACTCCAAAATTCAAGAATGTGCACATGCATGCAAGGATTAACTCTCAATTCAACCTTTTAAACCAATTCCTTGACTTAAGATCACTAATTTCCCATGATCATGCAGAAACAACTTTAAATACATAACCAAAGATGAATTCTCTACCTTGGGTCTTGAATCTAGGTATGGAGCTCAATTTTGCAATCTACTTCATTCCTCTGAGTCTCTAAGCTAATCCTTGTTGAAATCAAAGTTTCTCCTACTCTCCTCTCTCTCTCTCAGTTTTGGACTAGAAGATGGACAAAATGAATGCAAACCAACTGATATGAATTCAAGTCTCAAAGTGTTGTATGAAAGTGACCCACTAATGACAATTTGGTAAATAACTCAAACTAATGTAATTTAACATTATTAATCCAATTTTAATCCGATCCAAATCAAATTTCATTAAACCTCATAAAATCACATAAATCTAATTAGACATAAATACAATCAATTTCTGGTTCGGTCGCCGATAAGACCTTCAATTTCGCAAATTCAAAATTAAAATATGAAACAGATCATTCTATAGTCAAACAGATAGAAATGCATTACAAACAATATACTCATGTAATCAATTTGGATTTCAATCTTAATCAGTTACTTATCATTCTCAGTTACAGTTTAGCATTAATCAGAGGTGAGGGTTGTCACAATTTTGATTGGTGTATGTTTTTAGAATAATATTTGGGTATTATTTTTTGGGAGTTATTCCAATTTTTAGGATTTTGAATTTTGTAGTTGGAGGTCAAAAAAATGAATGGTTAAAAAGTATTAATTGGAAGTGCTAAATAGCAACACTTTATCGTAATTATTTATAGAAAATGTGAGTTGCACACCAAATAAATCTCAATACACACTAATTTTTTTTTTCGATATAAACTTCTAATAACAAAAGGTAAATGTTTCACAACTGATGAACACATAACTAAATTGTCCGAATATATATTCTCGTTATTTTTTATGTATTGAACACTTACCTTGATTTATTCATAGAATTTATATCACAACAATTATAAATGATGTATTTGAAGATTTCTTTATGTGTACGTTAAAATAGAAACGTCATCTTGATTTTTAAAGTTATCATTGTTGGTGTAATTATTGATTAGGGAAAAATAAATAAAAAAATCTTAGAATTTTGATATGTTAACATAATAAACTTAGGACATATTAAATATTATCAATCTTAACACTAATTTTTGTAATTATTACAATCTAAATAGTATCTTGCTTATTTTATTAATGTAACTGATAAAAGAATATTTAAAGACGGATTAAATTCAAATATAGGTATAATAAATGTCTAAAATATCAATTTTATGTGAGTTTTAATGACCATCTCTCTCTTTTGTTGTAATTTTATTTATTAAAAATGAGACAATATTTAGATGAAAAAAAAAAGAACTAGGAATTAAAATGACAAGTGAATAATTTTAAGGATTTATTTTTGTGTACAATCAGTTTCAAACTCTAAATATTGTTATTATAAATTTTCCTATTTATTATTCATTATTATTTATGTATTGTATTATTAGAATTAGAATTCCGAAGCACTTACTTTTCAAAAACCCAAAATAAAATAATAAATACACAACATACAAAAATGAATATTTTTATCCTTTTTAAATTTCATAAAGGAAAATATTTTGAGGCCACAAAAATACATGACTCGAATGATTTAAAATTATTCAAATAACATCATTTTGATAAATTTTATGTCCAAGACGACGTTTTTTAATAATTTTAAAAACCATTTAAATTACTATTTTTATGCGCCCCCTATCATTACTGTCATAAAAAAATACAAACAATGATTTCGATCGTCACTAAAACATCACCACTAAATACGGCACGTAATTACATTAAAAAAATAAATAAAAAAAAAAAATTAGCAACTCCAAGACCAAAACGATCCATCATTTCAGTTGGCGAAACTCACTAACACCTAATTAGATGGGAGTAGTAATTAGTGACTCCAAGCATGTTTTCTAAAAAATACTCCGAGACTCCAGCAGTGAGGTCGAGATGGCCAAACCAAATACAAACACATTTTCTCCTTCTTATTCTGTCTCTCTCTCAAACTTGACCCAAGAAAGCTTTGATGATTGTTCTCTCTGCCTCTCTTTCAAGAACCCACTCTCAAGAAGAAGTTTTCTCTTTAGTCTTGGTTCTTTTCTTCTTATCTCTAACTCTGCCTCGAAACTTGACCAGAAAAGAGCTTGATGATTGTTCTCTCTTCGTCTCTCAAACCACTGCTCAAGAAAAAGCTTTTCTTTCAATGTTGGTTCCCCTGGCAAAGAAGAGCTGTGATGATTGCTTCACTCAACGCAACACAAACATGACCCAAGGTTTATACAGAGAGATGTGAATCATCTCTCACCCAATTTCCATCCAAAAGAATTACAATTTCATCAAAGACTCATCCAATTCTCACTACGCCATGTTTTGCAGACAAAGCCCTATCAGTCCCATTACTCCTGTTTCGTTACCCTTCGTCTGGTGACTTTCACATCTTTTATTCCCTGTATAATTTCTTTCTAATAGTGGAGGGAGATGTTAGCACTGAATTTACAGTCCGATTTTTGAGCCTTCAATTGTTATCACTGTAAATCTTTACTCGAGTCTGATTTGATTTGGGTTAGTGGATGATTGAAACTTGTGGTTTGGTTTTGGGATTCTGGCAAGTGTTGTTTAGGTGGTGGAAGAGGAGACAGAAATTTGGGACTTGTTGGATGAGTTTGGGAAAAAAAGTAAGAGAAAGATTTGAAGAAGACTGTGAGGGTCTTAAGATTTCATCCCGTTCCTTGTGTTTCATCCTTGTCGTTCTCTACAACGTTTCATTCCGAAGAAGAGAGGCAGCGATTCCAACTCTCCTTTGAAGACCGACAGTGCTGTTCTACCGACTTACTCGGCTCTGGTTACCAGTTCAAAGGATAGCAGAAGATAGCTGAAGTTGAAAGCTCGATTCAACTCTTTCCTTCTCTCGCCTCTGTTACCAGTTTCGAGATAGCAAGAACAGAGGGGGAGAAAAGAGGGGAAAAAAAATGTAAAAAACGTCGTTTGAACAGCTCTAAGCCAACGTATATTTCAAGCTACCTTACGAATCAATAAATCATTTATCTCTTATTTTATTTTTTTGATATATTACTCATAAAAAATCAAAAAAAATAATTATTTAAATTACCCCAACACCAAACTCGAGCTAATATAATCCTTTTACAAATTTCCAACGCTTGGTGAGAGAAGAAGATATCTACAATTACTTTGTTACAGTTCTTCCAATAAACAGTCCCAAAGTAATTCCGAAACCTAACTCCATCTATGCTCTTCAATATCTGTACATTCCAATGATTCCACTTTATCGTAATTATTTATAGAAAAACTGTGAGTTGCACACCACAATAAATCTAATACACAAAGGGGCTGGCGGAAGCTAACAGTAAATAAAAGGTATCCAATGAGCTGTGATAGTCTGAATGCAAAAAGATTTTTATGAACAAGTCACATTCGTAACCAAACACATTTACATATCAGATATACAATACATACAAGTTAGGGATTCAATCCCTATGCCATAACTGTACAGTAGGAGTCTATAACATCTATTACAAAACAAAAACAGAAGGGTGAATCCGAAACACCCCAAACAGCCGTAGCTTGAACAGACTTAGAACCTCGAGGTGAGGCACAAAGGTTGGCTTGACAAAACAAGAGCTAACCCGACGCTCTAGCTCCGGTCTGGTGCCTGCACCTACATATATATATATATATATATAAATAGTGAGCTAAAGCTCAGTGGACTAACAGCAGTGTAAAGAGTTTAAGAATGAATGTCCTTTCAGTAATTAAACAGTATATCAGTCACTTAGAAACCATAGCAGTTATATGTGGTGCATCCCATAACAAAACAGTACAGTAGGTCTAAACAGATTGAACAGTCAGTTGATGACCATCATAACAGTAATAGTAGTGGGTTCCAAACGTGGGAATCGACAGAGATCTCTGTGTCAGTAGCAGTAACAGTACAGTAACAGTAAATTGTTATGGATGCCACGAATACAGTTTAAATAGGACGAACAATCATTCACTTAAACAATAACGTTTCAGTAAGCAGAACAGTTGATCATTCAGAAAATAATCATAATTGAACATATTTTTACAATATTGTTACTCACAGAGCACTGGGCTATAAGCAGCTAGTGGGCGTCCTCGGGTGCCAATCCTACACAGTTACAGACGAACATACACTAAGTTACACACTCGGGAATCAACAACTTAGTCCCTATCTTCACTCCGGTGTGGTTCTACCTCAATATCCTCATTAAGATGCCTTAAACATGGCCTAGAAATGCCTAGGATGGAAAGAGGATGCAAAGTGCACTTTAAAACACTTTTCAAATTAGTTGAAACAGGGGTCCCACCCACGCTCGAGCGTAGCTTTCTACGCTCGAGCGGACATGCAGACAAAGGAGCTCCACTTGAGCGTGACTTCCTACGCTCGAGTGGACTGCAAACTTCATGAAAAGTACTGGATGTATGCAATTCACGCTCGACCCCCGCTCGAGCGTGAGACTCAGGTCCTCGCTCGAGCGTGAACTTTCTCGCTCGAGCGGACTGTAAAACACATGAACTTCTGGGCATATGCATTTCACTCTCGAGCGTGACTTTCCACGCTCGAGCGAAAGTGCATGTACTCAGAGTGCACGCTCGAGCGTGAAGTCCTATGCTTGAGTATGGGTCTAAAATCTGGAATTTCCAGATTGAACCTCAAGCATGAAATTCAACTTTTAAAGCTTCAAATTCGATCCCCTTGGGCTAATTTTCTGGAAGACTCTTGAAAACTCATAGTATAACATGTTTTTAAAGATCATTTGTAAGATCAAGCCCAAAGGTAAGCCAATTGAACACAAAAATTAAGTGTAAGCACGAAGAACATTGCAAGATCATACATGCATGAGTTCTCATGAACCCTAGTGTTTCAAAACAAGATCAAATGCAATGTTGAGCTCAAAATCATGATGAATTCATGGACCATAACAAAAATATGAACTTGCATGTGGAAATTCTCATGAAACAACTCCAAAATTCAAGAATGTGCACATGCATGCAAGGATTAACTCTCAATTCAACCTTTTAAACCAATTCTTGACTTAGATCACTAATTTCCATGAATCATGCAAGAAACAACTTAAATACATAAACCAAAGGATGAATTCTCTACCTTAGGTCTTGAATTCTAGGTATGGAAGCTCAATTTTGCAATCTACTTCAATTCCTCTGAGTCTCTAAGCTAATCCTTGTTGAAATCAAGTTTCTCCTACTCTCCCTCTCTCTCTCTCAGTTTTGGACTAGAAGATGGACAAAATGATGCACCAACTGATATGAATTAAGTCTCAAAGTGTTGTATGAAAGTGACCCACTAATGACAATTTGGTAATAACTCAAACTAATGTAATTTAACATTATTTAATCCAATTTAATCGATCCAAATCAAATTTTCATTAAACCTACCATAAAATCACATAAATTCTAATTAGCATAAAATACCAATCAATTTCTGGTTCGGTCGCCGATAAGACCTTCAATTCGCAAATTCAAAATTAAAATATGAACAGATCATTCTATAGTCAAACAGATAGAAATGCAATTACAAACAATATACTCATGTAATCAATTTAGGATTTCATCTTAATCAGTTACTTATCATTCTCAGTTACAGTTTAGCATTAATCAGAGGTGAGGGTTGTCACAATTTTGATTGGTGTATGTTTTTAGAATAATATTTTTGGTATTATTTTGGGAGTTCTTACAAATTTTTAGGATTTTGAATTTTGTAGTTGGAGGTCAAAAAAATGAATGGTTAAAAGTATTAATTGGAGTGCTAATAGCAACACTTTATCGTAATTATTTATAGAAAAATGTGAGTTGCACACCACAATAAATCTCAATACACACTATTTTTTTTTTCGAATATAAACTTTATAACAAAAGGTAAATGTTCACAACTGATGAACAAAAATAAATTGTCCGAATATATATTTCGTTATTTTTTATGTTTGAACAATTACTTTTTATTCATAAATTTATATCCAAACAATATAAATGATGTATTGAGATTTTTTTGTGGTATGTAAATAGAAACGTCCTTATTTTTAAAGTTATCATTGTTGGTGTAATTATTGATTAGGAAAAATAAATAAAAAAATCTTAGAATTTGATTATTATAACATAATAAACTTAGAATTTTTAATATTATCAATTTAAACACTAATTTTTTAATTATTACAATCTAAATTATTTGCTTATTTTTATTAAGTAAAACTGATAAAAAAATATTTAAGACATTAAATTCAATATAGGTATACATAAAATGTCTAAAATATCAATTTTTATTGAGTTTAATGACCAAAATATTATTTTTTGTTAATTTTATTTATTAAAAATAGACAAATAATTTAGATTGAAAATAAAAAAAACTAGGAATTAAAATTGACAATAATAAATTTAAGATTTATTTTGTTACAATAGTCAAACTCTAAAATATTTTTTATTATAAATTTTCCTATTTATTATTATTATTATTATTAAATTAATTTCCAAATCACTTACTTTTCAAAAACAAAAATAAATAAATAAATAACAACATACAAAAGTGAATATTTTTATCCTTTTTAAATCATGAAAAGGAAAATGTTTGAAGTTCACAAAAATAGTGATTCAAATGATTTAAAATTATCAAAATAACATCATTTTGATAAATTTTATGTCCAAAACGACGTTATTTTAATAATTTTAAATCATTTAAATTATTATTTTTATGACCCCTATCTGTCATAAAAAATACTCCGTAACTCCAGCAAGTGAGGTCGAATGGCCAAACAAATACGAACACATTTTCTCTCTTATCTCTGTCTCTCTCTCAAACTTGACCCAAGAAAGCTTTGATGATTGTTCTCTCTCCTCTCTTCAAAACCCACTCTCAAGAAAAGTTTTTCTTTAGTCTTGGTTCTTTTCTCTCTTATCTCTAACTCTCTCTCAAACTTGACCCAAAAAAGCTTTGATGATTGTTCTCTCTTCTCTCTTCAAAACCCACTCTCAAGAAAAAAATTATCAAAATAACATCATTTTGATAAATTTTATGTCCAAAACGACGTTATTTTAATAATTTTAAACCATTTAAATTACTATTTTTATGGCCCCTATCATTACTGTCATAAAAAATACAACAATGATTCATCTCACTAAAAACATCACCACTAATAGCACTAATACATTAAAAAAATAAATAAAAAAAAAAAAATTACAACTCCAAGACCAAAACATCACATCATTCATGGCGAAACTCACTACCACCTAATTAATGGGAGTACTAATTAGTACTCCCAAGCATTTTTCTAAAAAATACTCCGTAACTCCAGCAAGTGAGGTCGAATGGCCAAACAAATACAAACACATTTTCTCTCTTATCTCTGTCTCTCTCTCAAACTTGACCCAAGAAAGCTTTGATGATTGTTCTCTCTCCTCTCTTCAAAACCCACTCTCAAGAAAAGTTTTTCTTTAGTCTTGGTTCTTTTCTCTCTTATCTCTAACTCTCTCTCAAACTTGACCCAAAAAAGCTTTGATGATTGTTCTCTCTTCTCTCTTCAAAACCCACTCTCAAGAAAAAGCTTTTCTTCAATGTTGGTTCCCTGCAAAGAAGAAGCTGTGATGATTGCTCACTCACCAACACTAAACATGACCCAGGTTTATACAGAGGATGTGAATCATCTCTCACCCAATTTCCATCAAAAGAATTACAATTCATCAAAGACTCCACCAAATTCTCACTCCCATGTTTTGCAGACAAACCCATATCAGTCCCATTACTCTGTTTCTTACCCTTCTCTGTGACTTTCACATCTTTATTCCCTGTATAATTTTTTCTAATAGGGGAAGATGTTAGCACTGAATTTACAGTCCGATTTTGGCTTCAATTTTATCATGTAAATCTTTACTCGAGTCTGATTTTGATTTTGGGTAGTGGATGATTGAACTGTGGTGTTTTGGGATCTGGAAGTGTTGTTAGGTGGTGGAAGAGGAGCAAAATTGGGGACTTGTTGGGATGAGTTTGGAAAAAAGTAAGAGAAAATTGAAGAGATGTGAGGTCTATAAGATTCATCCGTTCCTTTTTTTCATCCTTGTCGTTCTCCACTTTCATTCGAAGAATAGAGGCAGCGATTCAACTCTCCTTTGAAGACGACAGTGCTGGTCTACGATCTTACTCTGGCCTCTGTTACCAGTTTCAAAGGATAGCAGAAGATAGCTCGAGTTGAAGCTCGATTCAACTCTTTCCTTCTCTCGCCTCTGTTACCAGTTTCAGAAGATAGCAGAACAGAGGGGGGAGAAAAGAGGGGAAAAAAAATGTCAAAAAGACGTCGTTTGACAGCTCTAAGCCACGTATATTTCAAGCTACTTAACGGAATCATTAAATCATAGAAAAATGCTTGGGAGCACTAATTAGTGCTCCCACTAATTAGGTGGTAGTGGGTTTCGCCATTAATGATGTGATGTTTTGGTCTTAGAGTTAGTGTTTTTTTTTTTTTTTTTACTTTTTTAATGCATTAGTGCTATTAGTGGTGATGTTTTTAGTGGGATGAATCATTGTTGTAAATCATATTATCTCTTTATTTTTTTGATATATTTACTCATAAAAAAATCAAAAAAATATAATTATTTAAATTATCCCCGACACAAACTCGAGCTATATATATCCTTTTACAAATTTCCACGCCTTGGTGAGAGAAGAAGATATTCCTACAATTACTTTGTTACAGTTCTTCCAATAAACAGTCCAAAGTAAATTCCGAAACCCTAACTCCATCTATGCTCTTCAATATCTGTACATTCCAATGATTCATATCAATAAATTTTCTCATATAGCTCTAGTTTCACACACACACACACACACATATATATATGTATATATGTATTATATACGCACTTCTGTATCGTGAAAAGCTGCGTGAATACGTGCATCAGAAGCAACACAAACAATGTATATACATATATGTGTGTGTATATATATAATGTTGACTTGATTGTTGTTATTCCATTGACTTCTTGTTATTTTAATGATATTGGACTGACTCTGAAAAAATGTGTATTTTGCAAAATTGAGATAGGAAAACTACGGAGATGGGGAGGAGGATATCGCTAGAGGAGGGTTTGGGTATATTAGAAGAGGGCATTGTGAAGGCAAAGATGATTCTTGATGGGTACCCCACTAATGCACTCTTCACTGCTGCCGAATATATGAAGTACTATGAGTATCCTTTCTTGAATTGATTAAGTGGACTTTGTTGGTTTTGATGGTTTTTCGTTTGATTTAAATTGCTCTAAAATGGGTTCCCAATTCATAATTAAGTTTGGTTTTTATTGGTTTTGATGATTTCTGTTTTAATTTACATTGTTGTAAAATGGGTTCCCAATTCATAATTAAGTTGGGTTTTCTTGGTTTTGATGATTAAGCAACTTAGATTGAATGTCCAGAGTCAGATGGAATATATTATTAGATTATACTTAGGCTAAGTTTGGCATCTTCAAAAAAAAGTCAAAAAGTCACTATCCTATTTAAGTCACATCATTTTATTTAAGTCACCTCACCTCTCTATCACATCACTTCAAACCCACCTCATATTTCATAAAAAGTCAAAAAGTGCACTTATTTAAAACATCCCAAACAACCCCTTAATTTGAATTAATATGATATCCTGATTCCTGACTACAGGGGGTTGGCTGCACGAATTCTTTCTTTTTTTCCCAACTTTGTATAATGATGAATGAATCTTATATTGTTCAATGTTCATGGGTTGTCTTGTTTTTTCTTGTTGCCTTCATTTATTTAGGCCTTGATGGGTGCTTATGATAACCAGATATAATTTTATGTTCTTATGATGATAGATAATAGATAATACATGAATGGTAAGCTTTTTTGGCAATTCCTGTCCTTGTTTCAGCTCGTTTTTGCATAATCTACTATAGTTCCTATATAAAACAGTGGACTGGGGAGAGGCAGGCTTTATGGGTCTTTTAGCTAATTAAAATCTGCCATTCTGGTGAGTGCCTAAATTCACTAATCATATTTTTTTTTTTGGTTTTAAATTAATGGAAGTTTGAAGGGGACTTTTGAAGGTTTTGATTCCAATCTTTAAGCAGGGAGCTAGACTAAAATTTGCAATTTTAGTTTTGTAAAATTTCAGTAAAACCGCACCAACTGATGTGGTTATAAATTGTAATGTTCCTAAAAGCTAGTAAGGGAACTATAAGGTACAATGGTAAGTAAACCCCCTTGCTTCTTGTCCTAAAATCAAGCAACACACTTTTACTTCTCCTTTTCTTATGGCAACTGGCTTTGACAAAACAGCCTGAGAAAATCTTCTGTCCTTCTCCTGTAGTAACATTTTCAACTCCTGCATTCCTCTCTATTTTCCATCATCGTATCAAATAAAGGATTGATCTTTTTAATGCCTTAATGTTCTGTTGAAATGGGTCCATCACTATTAGCTTGTTTTATTCATCTTGCTAAACCCCTACCCAGAATATTATAATTTTTGATCTAACAGAAAATTGGTATTCAGTTATTGGACAATACAGTACGTATATATTCTTAGGAACAAAACAAGGTTATAAAAGGAGCATTAGAAGAGCATTATGAAGTTGGTGAAACTTAACGATACCCACCCAATTTAAATATATAAAACAAGCTGACGTTGACAAGATTTAAAGGAACAACAATAAAACACTCTAATCAATTTGAATTTTTTTATTGAATTGAATCTAGTTCTTTGCTCTTTTTATTTTATTTTATATTATATATATTTATTTTCCCCGCTCTTGTTTCTGTTAATCTATGTGAATATTCGATGCCATTTGATTTCAATGGAAAGTACATCCTTCACTCTCTGTATAGCTGTGTTTATTTCATGTGTATTCAGTATCATCCTTCTAATTATTCAGCACATCTTTATCAAAGATTTGAAAGGGCTTTGAAAGAGAGCATTTCTTCAAAGGTAAGAATCCAAAAATTTCGACATTTTGCACTGTAGTTTTGTCTTACTAGCAGATTCAACTTTAAAATAACGACGACGACGACGACGACGACGACAACAACAACAACAATAATAATAATAATAATTGGATTGTCAATAAGATGTTGGCATTTTTACTCGTAATTCATAGTTAATGTTGCCCCCGTTACTTGACATACTAGTTTGTCCTGTTGCTTAATGAACTTATCTATGCTATTCTTATAGTTCATTTGCATTGTAATTTCATTAAACTTACATATTGTAAGTGGGGACTAGGATTGAACCATGCATGCAATGCAATGAACATGGGATGCCCTGTAAGCTAGTTTTTATCAGGTATTGCCGACACATATTGAGTCTTGTTTGGAAGGAGATTCTCTTCTTTCCTTTAAGTTGTTGTTATGGAAGGTCTAAGTATTTAAAACTAAAGGCTACTGATGAGAATTTATTGGGATTTTTTTGGAGAAACGAGGATGGGGAAGAATTCTAACGGGGGTATTGATGACATTTGAGAGGATGTCCTTCCTTTTGAAGTAGTGTTTCTGTTTTTATTTATTTTTGGATAAATATTCCAGTTAGTTTTTGGTTGTGAAATTAATCTTGGAAAAGCTGATTTGAAGTCAGTTGGTAATGTTGCTAAAGAGAACTCCTAGTGAAATATTTTGTTCATTATTGAGAAACTTTCCTATGCTATGTTGTGTGTTTTGGAACCCCTCTTCTCAAGTAAAAACATTTTAGGTTCTTGTAATGCAACGGCCTGGAGGATTGAAAATGACTTGATTTATTGGAAGTCAGGTTTTGTCGACAAATGGGGTGAAAATGATTTTGATTAGAAGTAATCTTTCAAACCTTGCTGACTTATTTTAGATGACTTGTTTAGGACAATGTTGCTGGCTACTAAGTTAAGAGAGCTTCAGAATGACTCTAGGCTGGTTTCGATGATGAATTTGAATACCATCATGTGGAATGGAGCAGCTTTGCACTCCTTCGAAAGCTACTTCATGGATGCTGCATTAGTGTTGAAGTCATTTACATTGATGAACTAAGCATATTTCCTTGAGTAGATTGAAGAGAATGTTTGTGGGAAAAAATGTTGTTTTGTTGTATGGTAATGTTAGACAGTATTTGAAGTATCATCTCCATGTTTGATATCTATAGCGATGTATTGAGTATCAAGTGAAGCTGGTATAGATATAATAGGGCAATATTTTGAATTTGACCATTCATTGGTGGAAGAATTAAGTTCTGGAATACATCATCTCGATATCTTGTCTATCGTGATATATCCTCTTTTTTTTTTTTTTTAATCATTTTGTCTTCATATATCAATTGCTCCTGGACAATCTTGGTACGTGCTCAACCTTTATGAGTTATGTCAATAAATTGTGAAAGACACCTACCTGTTTCATTGCCATTTATGTTGCATCTTGGAAATTTGATTCACTCTTGCAATAAACTAACACTATCACTTTGCCTTGAATAAGCAAGCAAGCTCCCTTATCCGTTTTCTTTTCAGCTAGACATTGTGAGGCAGCTAGTAGTCTGATTTTATAGCGTTTATTGTTCTCAATCATTATCCCTAATATTTTTTGAACTTCTACAATTATCTAATTTTTCTAAGTTTCATCTTCCCTAGTTTTTTGGAATGCCTAAACTCAAGCTTCAGGGATATCTCTCTACTATCTAAGTTGAAAGTATTTTGTTTTAAATTGCATTACATTGATTGATCATCTGAACAGACTCTTAAGTGCCTACTTGTGCACTATAAATTATATGAACTTTTAAAATGGAAATATTATGAGCATATAATGTCAATTTTAGGTTAAATCTGTTGAAAATTTTCATGTCTGTGTCATAACTTAGAAATTTGCAAACATGTAGATATTATATACTTATCAAAATAAATAAATAAATCAATGTTAGATATCTCCCTTGTATGTGTTAATGTCCCTATAATCTGAAATCTTGAGATAATGGCACATGTTGGTATTTTTTTCCTTGACAATAGAGGGGAAAGTATAAAAAATGGAAAAAGGGGAAAGTAATTGAAAATACGTGGAGTGCAAATGAGACAGAATTAACATCAAACCTCTACAATTTTGGCTTAACTATGGACAGATAAACTAGGCATACACATGACAAGTTTTCTTGGTGTGTGCTGAATTAGAGGTAAATGCTAAATCATGTTGTGAGAAGAACCTTCAAAACAAAGAAGTTTCTGTAAAAATAAGTCTAAGATTGATTATTTGAACATGATATTAGGAAAAGTGGAAATAGAGATGACAAAGTAACAAAAATTATTAGTAGAATGACATTTTAAGAGTGAATAACTTTCTTTGGTTATTTAGGCTTCATGTTCAAAAGGAGGCAAAGACTGAATGGATTGTAATTTGTAATTCATAGATGATAGAAGCATAGTTAGATGGATCAGAAGTTCTTTTCAAGTTTTATAGGACCAACTTGTACTTATCAGTTCACAAGGAACGCTATGAACTATTGATGCCATTCATCCGGGGTAATGTAGAGCAACTTAAAAACATCCTCTTTACAATGGGGTTTGCTCTGCGCTGATGGGGTTTGCTTTCTAGGAATCGTCTTTGATTGCTTAGCCTCATTCACAAATTTGCAATTAGTTGGTAATTTGAGAGAGAGAGAGAGAGAGGGTCAATATGAGTCTTACTTGAATGCAAATTCAGGCATGAAACGTGAGGCTAAGTGCACCTTAGCATCTTCTTAACATGGTATAGACGATAGAGCCTGAGGATCAATATGAGTCTTACTTGAATGCAAATTCAGGCATGAAACGCGAGGCTAAGTGCACCTTAGCATCTTCTTAACATGGTATAGACTATAGAGCCTATAGTTTTAGGTTGAATTATTTGATAAAGACAAAACCACTAAGTTTAATAGTATATGCGGAATTGCTTAGGCATCCCCTTTTCTCCTTGCAATGCATATACTTTTGCTTGAAATCTATCTGCAAGTATCGAATTTCCAATCATAGATCCTAATTAGTATTTCTTTATATTATGCTTTCAGGTTTTGCCATCCTTACAAGACAAAAATGATGCCTCTCTGTTGATAGAACTTACCAATATGTGGGCAAAATATAAAGTGATGGCTAAGTGTCTGGGAGGATTCTTTCTATACCTTGATCGCCATGAAAAAATTGATGCGTCACTTAATGATGCCTCTGTTCGTTGTTTCCATGATCTGGTAAGGATATTATTCTAACATTCCTAGTTTAGCTTCCCCATGTGTAATTTTCTTCCCCAGTTTTCATTTTTTAATGCTGTTTTTCTGTTTCAGGTTTTCAATGCGCACTACCATAAGTTTCATGATGCTGCAATTTTGCTGGTAGGTTGAGTTGACTTGCTCAGTTTATAAGTCTATTTTGTTCTTGTCACATTTGATTTCATTGTGCATACAGATCAATCAGGACCGCTCCAAGAATTCAATTGATAGGGACCTGCTAAATAATGCCATGGCCTTTTTTGTTGAAATTGGAGGAGGGAAA
The DNA here is from genome assembly GCF_004153795.1 of Camellia sinensis. Classification (NCBI taxonomy): domain Eukaryota; kingdom Viridiplantae; phylum Streptophyta; class Magnoliopsida; order Ericales; family Theaceae; genus Camellia; species Camellia sinensis. The sequence goes on from NW_021024814.1 coordinate 365,929, forward strand.
AACACAAACTATTATGACAATTTGGAGAAGGCAATACTTGCAGATGCTGCAAATTACTATTCAAGATTAGCTTCAGAGTGGCTTGCCCGCAATTCATCTGTTGACTACATTAAGAAGGTTGTTACTAGTTTTGCAGTTAACAAAAGTTGTACATGCAATGCATAATGTAAATCACATGTAATGATTTGTTTCCCTATTGTTCTAGGCTGAGTGGTGCTTAGATAATGAATTACAAAGGGTGAGTCAATATTTACACCAGACAACAGTAAAGAAGCTACTGCAGGTACTATAATTTGCTTATTTAATACTTGTTTTCCTGAATTTTGTACTATCAACGTCTGAATTTTGCTAAATTATGTATTGTTAGACAAAAGAGTTTGGTAATATATCATTGTTTTGAGTGTCCAGATTGGATTCTGTTTCACTTATTATTAGTAACCAGATAACTTCAATGTCCGTGTCTGACACGCCACAGGGCCTGTCAAAATTTTTAATTAGTTTTTTTGTAGCACATGCTGGGGGCACTTCATGGACAAGCATGTTCTGTGTTTGGACATACCTCAGGACACCCTTGTACTTTTTCCCCCTGCTATTTTTTTTTATAAATTTGATTTGGAATCAAAGTAAAATATATGGAAATAAAACTGGAATAAGTAGAAAAAAAATTAATATAAATACAGGTACATATACATCATGCCTCTCATATCTATGTGTCTTAAATTTATATTCATATACATAGTAAATAAAAAATATATAAAAAATAAATTTTTTGCCATATCTCTGCCGTGTTTATCTTTTTGCCAATTGAATTTTTTATCAAAATATTCAAGACAAAATAATGAGAAAAGATGCCATAGCCAGGTTGATTTTTGCCTTGTTATTTGTATGCGCTTATTACTCTCAATTTAAAAAAAATAAATTAAATAAATCATTTTCTTACTTTAGTCCTAGTTACATAAGCTAAGCTATTTTATGAGATAAATTCTTGTCCTCGCTTTGAGAGTCCTTGCAGGTTGTGCAATGGCACTTGATGGATCAAACTGCAAGCCAACTTATTGAAAGGCAAAAGTTGGAGAACGTTGATGCAACAACATATCAAGTATGCTTCAACCTATGTGATGACCTTCCTGCCAATCTTTTTTAGATTACCAATATGGCTTGTAATGGCATTTTATTAATACTGGTATTGGCTAATCTAATTCAGTGGAGATTTTAACCTGATAAAACATTGAAAGTTTCACTTTTGTTGACATACTGTACTACCTGAAAGTTTTCTTAGGTTGTGTTTGGTTTATTAGAATGATTTTGTGCAGGAATGGAATAGCTATTCCTTGGTCTCCCAATGGAATGTCCTTTTTCCTAAATTGGTGAATGGTGATTCCATTTGGAATGTGCATTTCTTATCTTTATTATTTACTGAACCAAACCATTACCTCCCAGCTTTCATTCCAGTAAAGTAAACACTGTCTTAATATGTTACTGGGCCGCAGGCTCCTGCCTATCTTTTTGAACCATCTGGTTCACATACCACACTAGTTTTATGGCATCTGCAGTGCCAATATAGAGAAATCTTTTCTTTATATAGTTTGTTTTATATCTTTTCAAGCCATTTCCAGGCAGAAAATTTTAAATTTTTTTTTAACATGAAAAAAGAAGATGAAACATTTTGGGTATCTATATTTTCACCACGGCCTCATTACACATTTTGTACTGGAAATAAAGGAGTGGTTACCTTCCCAGCAATAATAGATTGACATTTGCCTAGTGAAATCCATAGGGAATACTTGGCCATCTGTTGTTGTTCCACGCTGAAGTAGTGCTTCATATATTCTCTATTGACTCAATGGCGAACCCAACTACTATGAAGTGACTTTTAACAAGTTCTACACATTCTATATAACTTCCGTGTTGGAACATCTGGTAAAAGATGCTTGTACAACTAGGTATTCTTGGTTATGCTGTGGAACATTGCTGTAGAGCTTATTTGGTTGCATTCTTTGTTCTGCGTTCCTCCATTTTTATTTTATTTTTTTTGTATTTTCAGAAACAAAACAATAAAAAGTTCAAAAACACTCATCGTTTTCATTTTTGTGTGAAACAACTTTTTGGTGTTTCCTAAAATCCACAATTCACGAAACAGATTTTCCACGTTTTCCAAAAAAATAAGAATGGAAAATAGAAAATGAAAACACAACCAAACAGGTCTCTCTGAGAAACTATCCATCACGTAGTTGTGTGAGCTATGAATTTATCCTTCTTTGGTGATGTCGTGCTAATTTTGACTTATCTTGCAGGAGCTACTGTCCGGATGTGCTAACATGAACCTTGGAGATGAAACATCTGCATCACCGTCGCAACAATGTCCCATGTCACAGTAAATTACTTGTTAGGAAAAAAGACAACAAAGTACATGATCGCTGAAGAAACCTATTCTTAGAGATAGAGATTTAGGGATTTAGACACTTCGATGGTTTCCCGAAGTAAATTCATATGATTGCCTTTTTGTTTACAGTGGAGTAGCCTCGGGGAGGACTAGTTATTTTTGGAAGCTATGTAGCAGAGAACAAGCCTACAAATTCCCAGGGGTTACTAGACAAACAAAAAAACCAAAAAAAAGGTTGCAACTTTTGTAGTGAGCTTAGAAGAAATTTATTGTTCTTTTGGTGTTAATATTTTGTTTTGGGAAAACATTTTGAAATTAATTCCTTTGACTACTGATGTAGTAATTGTGGTAAGAAAGGAAGCGGTGGTTTTGGGGAGTGGTAATGGTGATGTTGGTTTGTTGAGAATTCAGATTGAAAATATTAAGGCTTGCGGAAAGTTGGGTTTGAATTTTCAAGTGGATTACCTCATGCTCATTTCTATATATGGAGTTCTCTCTCCTCTTTTGTAGCTCAGAAAAGCGATTCCCCCTAATAATAAAGGGCACCTTGATCTACTTGTGATATTTCGGCTTGGGAGTGTTTACTTCTTTTTCGCCAGTTGGTTCCCTTTCTTTCCCGTCACTATCTAATTCCCTGGGCCAACAACTATGTGTGGAAAAACTAAGCTCTCTTGGGGACTTGTTTAAGAAAAGAATAAGAAAGATTTATTTATTATTGCGAAATGGGACAGAGATAATATTTAACATGTTCGAATTATCTTTTCCTTTTTAATTCTTATTGTGATATTGTGTTCTCTGCTTGCTGCCTTGCACATCCATTCATCTTATACAAGACACTCAATTTTCAAATATAGGTGGTGTAATATGAGTAGAGTTGTAACTGTTTCTTTTTATGATGGGTTTTGATCATAATTATTTTATGTTGTTGATTTTTTGATTGGTTGTCCATGTGTCAACTGCCAAAATTCACTGACTCAAATCAACAGGATTGTTCACTATTTTAAGGAAAATGTTTGAGGGCCACAATTTTTGTGGCTCAAATGGCTCAAAATTATCAAAACGACATCGTTTTGGCAATTTTGAAGTTATTTTGTACTCAAAACGACGTCGTTTTAGCAATTTCGAGCTATTTGAGCCACAAAAATTGTGGTCCTCAATCATTGCTGCTAATTTAATACAACAGCCTGCAATTTACCCGTCATTTGATGACGTTTTTTTCTTTGACTTTGTTTTTATATTTTTGAAATTGGAAATGAAAAAAGTTTGATATATTATTTTCTTTTCCTAAAAGTGGAACTAGACCCATCGATAAAAAATGTGTTTTTTTTCATATTTTATTTTTTGATTTTGAACATTTGATGGGATTTAAGGCTTCGTTTGGTTTGGTTTGGTTAAATGGCTCAAAATTGCCAAAACGACGTCGTTTTGGCAATTTTGAAGTTGTTTTGTACTCAAAACGACGTCGTTTTATCAATTTCGAACCATTTGAGCCACAAAAATTGTGATCCTCAATCATTGCTGCTAATTTAATACAACAGCCTGCAATTTACCCGTCATTTGATGACGTTTTTTTCTTTGACTTTGTTTTTATATTTTTGAAATTGGAAATGAAAAAAGTTTGATATATTATTTTCTTTTCCTAAAAGTGGAACTAGACCCATCGATAAAAAATGTGTTTTTTTTCATATTTTATTTTTTGATTTTGAAGGCTTTATGATCTTATCTCTCCTCAATCACAATTGATCTTCTTTTATCATTGACTGTTACTTTTAGCCTTCCGTTATTTGTGGCCACCCTTAGGTAAATTTTGGCAAACTTCTTGTGTAAATTTTAATGAACTTCGGCAATCTTTTGGCTAGCCTTCGGCCCCTTTCTCGCCACCCCTATAAATTCTAGTGACACTCCAACCACTTCCACGATCAACCATCACATCTGGCTATTTTTGAACATTCACGTCAAGTTCAACAAATTTTGAGTTAAATTATAATCAAAAAAATTACTTTTGCTATTTTATCTAGCATTTTTGTATGTGCACTTCCATCAGTTTCTCTATTTTAAAATTTAATTTGACAATATATTCATTTTTATGATTTGCTGAATTATGCAAACAACCCTGCCCAAAATAGCTTCTAGAAGGTTCTTGCCATATTTCTCAAAAAAATAAAATAAAATAAAATAAAATAAAAATAATCGCGCACAACCGGTCATTTGATAATAAATGATAAAATATTATATTTCATATTTTCAAAAAGAAAAATGGTGTAGTAGTCAGTCGTCCGGTAGGATGTCCGATTACTCTTAAAAATAAATGATAAAATATTATATAATTTGTGAACAGTATATCGCTACATGTAGCAATATACTATAGCAATTCTAAATTTAATTTTGGTATAATGAGATTGATGGATGAATATTTTGCACGTAAATTTTATTCTAAAATTATAACAACCAACTTGATGTGGATGCGCATTAATCACCACCTCTAAAAAGAAAATAGAAGTTGAAAAAAAATCTTATTTCTTGTTGGAAAACAGACAAAAAATTTGTTTCAACAAACACATTTTTCTAATAATACAAGTTTAAGGGAAGTTAAAAAAAAAAAACAAAAAAAAAACTTAATATAAATAAACATTAAAAATTGAAAATTAAAAAGTCCGTGGGCTTGACCCGATGACGTATGGCCCTAGATTTGACTTGGGCAGCCTGGCCCTATTTTTGCAAAAACCTAACTTAGGCCACGTTCGGAAATAAATTATTTTAGTAATTTTTTTGATTTTTTATAAAAATATATATATTAAAAAAAATAATATGATAATTTATAATGACTTTTTAATCTTTTAACTAAAATATATAATTGTCAAATGAGGCCTATTTTAGGCTGGGATCGATGTCATGACCAAACTCATGTAACATCAGTGTGTTTAGTTTTAATTTTTTGAATTTAGTTTTTTGAAAACTAAGTTTTTTGTTTTTCGTGTATTTTTGTTTTTAGTAAATATTTTTAAAATTTAAAGCATTTTTTTTAAAAACTTTTTTAGATACAACTTACCTAGATGTGTCTAAAAAAAAAAATATTTCAAAAAAGTTAATAAATACACAAAAATACAAAAAATATACTAAATTTTTATTTATTTTTTATTTTTGGTATTTAGTGAATTTTTTAAAGATTTTTTTCACGGAAATTAATTTTTTAAGTGTATTTATGTTAGATGTGTCTAAAAATTAAAAATATTTGTTTAAAATATTAAAAAAGTTCAGTAAAAACAAAAAAAAAATACGAAAAACAATAAATTAGAATTTTCCGAAAAGTGTTTTCATAAAACACAAATCAAGCAAATTATTGGTCGTGTTTTGTTATGTTCTGTAAATATAATTTCACCTCTCTATTTGCATTTAATGTTTGGATGGAGTTTTCAAAATGTGATTCACCACACTTTTCAAAATGTAATTCTCCTTCACGTTGGCTACTCTCTCTCTCTTTCATGTTCTCCATTTTGAAAAGCAGAAGATTTTTTAATTTTGGGTCTATCCAATCATTCTCTCGGACGTCCGGTCGATTGACCGGAACAGTGTATTTTTTTTTTGTTGCAATTACCAATCGCCACTCACCACCAGTTATTTGGAAAAAAAAAGGGAGATTTTTTTTAAGGTCCCTGATATTAAGAATTTATAACATAAAGGACACTCAATATTTTCATAATGTCCAAGGTCCCTCAACATCAATCCAGAGAAAATTCGATCCAGAGAATTTCTCTAGAAAGTCCAGAGAAAATTCAGATAGTCCAGAGAAAATTTAGACATCCAGAGAAAATTCAGATAGTTCAAAGAAAATTCACACAATCCAGGAAACTCTGTATCATCGTGCATTTTATATGTTCTCTTACAAATATCTTTTCATGATGGGTTGCTATCAAAATTCTGTTTGCTAATCCTAGTGCTCTTTGTAGATCAAGTCCAACAAGATGAGGTGGTTGACAGTAAGATCTTGCCATACATTAGCATAGACAAGAAAGAGAAGAAGTCATTCCTTAGACTTCCAGAGAAAATTCAACTTCAAAGATAAAATTAGTCCAGAGAAATTCTGGGAAGAATTTCTCTGGACTTTCCAATTTCTCTAACATTCCCTAGAATTCCCACTGTAAATTTCTCTGGCCTTCCATTCTCTCCAGAGAAATTTCCCTTCTCTCCAGAGAAATTGTAATGTGCTTCATCTTGTTTGAATATGCTATATTGTTGATATTGAATCAGAATTTCTACAATTGTTTGGGAAATTCCTATCATTTTCTTTGAATGAATTCAATAAATTTTTGTTGTACTTATCCACAAATTTTTTAGGGTATATCTATCCTCACCTAATTCCAAATTTCTCTGGACTTCTTTTCAAATTTATCTAGACTTCCCACTGTCCAGAGAAATTCTCGCCAAATTTCTCTGGACTTCTCTCCAAATTTCTCTGGACTTCCCACTGTCTAGAGAAATTCTCGCCAAATTTCTCTGAATTTCCCACTCTAATTTCTTTGGACAAAGTAAGTTCAAGTCTCATCTTAGCCTAAACTCTCTCTCACTCTCTAATATTTTTTCTTTGGATATATGGTTGTAGAAGAAGCTTCTGATTCTCCAAATTTCTCATAGCCATTATTGGTCATTCAAAATCAAAGAATTTCTCTAGTTACCTACCAGGAAATATTTCTTAGTTATCTAAACTTCTTTATTATTAGTCATTCAAAATCAAACCAAACCAGAGAAATTTGGGCTACCTAGAAACAAAAAAACAATCATAATTTTCTCTGTGTTTTGAACAAACTAGAGAAAATTGTACTTGTTTTCTCTATGATTATTTTTCTAAGAAACATTTTATCAAACAAGTTAGCTTCAAAGCTCATAGCTATATGTTTTACAGTTCTAAAAAGAGTTTTGTCAAACCAAATCTCACAGTTATGTGTTTTAGAGTTCTAAAAAGCATTTTGTCAAACAGTTTAACTTCATACTATATACATAGATGTTTATATGTGTATGAGTTGTGAGAGAGAGAAAGAGAGAGAGAGCAATCTCCTCTTGACCAGTCAAGAAGATGAGGATATCACGCTCAGGTTCTGTCAACTGGATCTCTATAACAGTGATTAGAGATATATCTAGGTAGTCACTTTTCTGGCTATTTGGTGCAGAGTATCTCCATCGGATAAGTTCTTCCAAGAATTGTAAAGATATTGCAGTTAAAGGAATAACTTGAAAATTTCTCTGCATCTAATGTGACAGATGTCACAATCAATCGAAGGTCAAGTCTCCTCTTTACAAGCTGCTTCAACAATCCAAAAAGGACATCAACGTGGATTGTTCTCTCATGAGCTTCATCAAGCATTATAACTGAATACTGAGATAAATTCTCATCAATCAAAATCTCTCTCAGAAGCATACCATCTGTCATATACTTGATTACTGTATCCGGTCCGGTCCAGTACAAATGACGACGATGAACTCCGATGATGGAGGTAGAGTTCGTCGAAGAGAGAAGAGCAAAGAGAAAAGAAGACATACTATATACATGGATGTTTATATGTGTATGAGTAGAGAGAGAGAAAGAGAGAGAGAGAGCAATCTCCTCTTGACCAGTCAAGAAGAGGAGGATATCACGCTCAGGTTCTGTCAAGTGGATCTCTATAACAGTGATTAGAGATATATCTAGGTAGTCACTTTTCTGGCTATTTGGTGCAGAGTATCTCCATCGGATAAGTTCTTCCAAGAATTGTAAAGATATTGCAGTTAAAGGAATAACTTGAAAATTTCTCTGCATCTAATGTGACAGATGTGACAATCAATCGAAGGTCAAGTCTCCTCTTTACAAGCTGCTTCAACAATCCAAAAAGACATCAATGTGGATTGTCCCCTCATGAGCTTCATCAAGCATTATAACTGAATACTGAGATAAATTCTCATCAATCAAAATTTCTCTCAGAAGCATACCATCTGTCATATACTTGATTACTGTATCTGGTCCGGTCCAGCACAAATGAAGACGATGAACTCCGATGATGGAGGTAGAGTTCGTCGGAGAGAGAAGAGCAAAGAGAAAAGAAAAGAGAGAGAGGCAGTTTGATGTGAGGGAATCAAATTTCTCTGTGATATATGGGTGTTGGAGATTGAGGGACCTTAGACATCATAAAATAATATTGTGGATCTCTTCCATTATTAAAAATGGGAGAGGGACCTTAGACTAATTTTCCAAAAAAATATATATATATTTGTTTTTGATATTTTTTTAAATATAAAAAATATATTTTTTAAGACCAAAATGACAATTTTTTTTTTATTTGAATGTTAAAAAAAGTTTAATTATGAATTTTGAATAAAATTTTCAATATAATTTTAAGTTGTGTGTTTGGTTATAAATTATAATTTTTTAAATTTATTTTGAAAAACTCATAGCTAAATAAATTTTCTTTTTTCACATGTCACATCAAACATTCAAAACTTAATTCAACATTCTTTTTAAAACTCGCAACTAAATAAATTTTCTACACTCAAATCATAATTATAAAACTAACAAACTCAAAATACAACTCTATTTTCAAATCATATTTCTAAAAACTCAAACCAAACGTTACCATTTTTTTTTTCCTCCCCTTTTCCCTCCCTCTTTTCCGGCGAACCAAACAGCGTGTAAAACACCCTGTAGCTCGATTTCAGTACAAGTGGAAACAACGAGAAAGAAAGAAGGCGAAGTTTCCACTTTCATGGCGTGTTTAATCTCTTCCTTCAGCTTCTCAATGCATCTCTGTGCATCCCAAAACCTAGATAAGGTAACATAATGGCTTTATTTATTTCCGTTTGGTTGCCGAGAAAATGCGAAGCAAGAAAATAGAAAGTAAAAAAAAAAAAAAAATCTCAGATAATTAAAATACATACACAAATGAACCTGCGAAGGCACGATGGACTATTTGTTTCTCTCTCTCTTTTTCTGGTAATTATCAGTTTTGTTCATTTACATGTAATTTTTTTGGTTTAGTTAGGCAAGAAGATAGAGGAATTGTGGGGTTTGCTTCATTAACCATTTGTTTGATTGCTAGGACAACAAAGGAAAGGTTAGAAAGATGAAATTTTGTATATTTTCTATCGTTTTGGTTTCTGAAGTGGTAGTAAACTATATTTCAACTCAACTAGTCGTGATTTTTAAGCTTTATGGCACATTTTCTGTAATTACTTTGGTCTCTCTTCGTCATTTAAAAAAAAGCCCTAAGATTTTAATTTTTGTTTATTCTTTTCTTATATTTTTTTACTGCAATTAGGCAGACCAGTGAGACCGCAAAAGAAAAACAATACATGTCACTTGGAGAAAATTGATGGCATATGGAATGTGTTTTTATTAAGTAATCTATATTTGAAAATTAACAATATTGCAGACTTAATTGAATTAGCATAGTTTTGTGCTCTGCTGAGCTCAACCCTTATCATGTTCCTACAATTTGGTGGTTGTTCAGCCAAAATTGAATAGGGACGAAATTCTTGAATTGAATTGGGGCAATGCTCCACTTTTAGTCTTGGCCTGATATTCAATGATTCTAACAAGATTAGGCGAATTTGGTCATTTAATATTTTTTATCTGCTTCAGTAATTATCTGAATATTACAATTCGGATATTCAAATATTTTCAGTTGTACATTTACGAAGTTTGTAGGTTTGAAGCTGTCGTATCGTATGTTTGCTAAATGTTTGGAGTTTTGTAAAAAGTTGGCTTTGGGTTTAAAAGGTTAATTTGTGAATTAATGAAGGATGGCCTTGGTTCAGTGCATTTGGCTCATAGGGTTATGAAGCCAGCATCACAAGTGGTAATGATTTAGCAATGCTGAACAAAATCACGATCTTGGGATCAAGCAGTACAATTTTTTTTGTGCTGCATCTGATCCTAAATATGATTGCAAAATCTGCAATAGGTAGGATAAGTAAAGATATCCCAATGGGCTGTTAGGTTTAGTGGAGTAGGTGAGGTGATAGGTGGATTTTAACAGATTGCAAAATCTGCAATAGGTAGGATAAGTAAAGATATCCCAATGGGCTGAACATTTGTTGGTGTAAAGCTGCAATTTATTTCTTAATTGCCTTTGCTCGCTAATATTTGACCAGCTTGTTTCATCTTTGTGTTTGGTGTCATAGAAAAGTTGTTGATTACTATCATTGATATTGTTGTTGTCATCATTATTTGCAAAATGTTCTCGTCCATATTGTGATGATCAAACCAGAGGAAAGGAAGAGAGAGAAATCCACATTTTGATTGATTTTGTGGAGGTTTCTTTATTTTGTCATTGAATATTCTTTTAAGAAACATGAGAAAGTTGTGGATGTTGACATTTGAATGTTGAGGAAGTCCTAGCATCATAAAGATTTCTGATGTGTTCATTTCATATAAGCTAAATTAGTATAGTGCAGAAGTAACTATGTCATTATGTCGTAGGGGCATGGGTATGGGTATGGGTATGGGTGTGGTAATATTAGCTTTGAGTTTGATGGATTGATTTTAGAAAAAGAATGATCTTTGAATTTGGACAAATTAACAACTTTCTGTACCATATGGCAACGTCTTTCCTTCACATGGATTAAGAAAAGCCATATTTGGGGACAAAAGTAAAGTATATTCATAGGAGTTTGTCTATGCTTGAATTATGCTTTCACTCAAAATATTTGGTTTGCTGTGGGTTTGTCCTTCTAATGTAACATCAATTATCTCTCTTTTGAGTCACGGAAGCTGGGCATCTATTTAATTAGGTTATTACGGATGATTTGTGGCTCAACAACGTCCCTAACGGCTAGTTAAGTCCACTCATAAGTAGTGTTGATATATCTCCTTAATGCGCTCATCAAGATAAAGAATTTAACTACAACCAATGTTTGCTTGAATGATTGCATCAGTATTTAATTTGAGCGTTATGGGTGAACACCTCCTATCAACTAACCACAGCCTAGAAATGGCACAAAATCTTGTGGATATCTTATATACTTGATGTCTGATGGACTTACTTTCAGGAATTTCTTCCATGGAGATCAGCTCTTGGAAGGTTTTCAAGATCAGCAGCCAGCAAAACAGGTATTTAAAAAAAAAAAAAATCCTACTTGAATACTACCTTTGATGTTGTTGCCCCTTCTATTAGTGCCTAAACAAACCACTGATCTGAATTTCTGAATTTGGTGTAAAAGAAACAAATTCAAGATTCAAGTTAGTGTTAAGTTACTCATGTGGAGTTGAAACTTTGAAAATATAGTTTTGGACTTTGAACCTATGTTATTTGGAACATGGAATACATCCATGTTAAATATGATATGTTCTAAACATGGCAACAATTTTCTTTTAACAGTTCAACATCTAATAAAATATATTTTATTATTTTTCAAATTAGTTATGTAAAACCACATTTCCATCAACATTATAGCTTTATTTTTTTTACATTTTGTCTACCCAAAACCTCACCATCTTCATATTTTAGTTCATTATATTTGATTTTTTTATCCTTTTAAGGAAATAAATAAGAAAAATAATTTTGCAATCTCTTTGGATACAAAATTTGCCATTTTGAAAAGACAATGTGCATTCTAAAATGTAAATTGCTGAAGTATTAATGTTTTCTGGTGACAATGCGAAAATGACTTGCAGATGAAAGTTTTAGTTATCTACCAAAAAACAAAGGCTTGCAGTAGAAGTTCTACTTGTTCATTAAAAACAATAGCAGATAGAAGATTTGCTTATATATGAAAAATGAAAAAAAGAAATAAAAGAGGGAAGGAAGAAGTACACAAGGAAGAAAACATTTGTCAAAATTGCTTGATTCTAGAATTATCAAAAGTGCTTTTGGATAAATAATATAGGTTCTTACTGCGTAAATGAGGCTGGACTTTGTTACAAGTATGAAATTGCTTGGTTTGTTGCTTGTGAGAAATTTGATTAAATTTGAGACATGAAGAGATCGAAGTTGTAACATGTTAGTATGATCTATGCAATTTTTCCCCATTCCTTATTTCTTTCTTTTTCCATTTTTTAGGGTGAACACATTACAAAAGTACAAGTGGGATCATCTTGTAAATGCGAATGATTTCACTCCTTTTAATTGTACTAGTGATATTTCTCTATATACCAATTAAATTAATTCTTTTATGCCATACAAGACAAAGTGTAGTCATTTTGAATGCCATGACAAGTGTGATAAAATGACTTCATTTTCGCTGAAAATTTGAATTATATTTGCAGCAATCAAGCTTCTTGCCCCGGACTGCTCATACAGAGGTGAATCTTCGGTAGATAGGAGTTGTAATCACCACATAATGAAACACTGCAGACATTTTTATGGATCTGTTTCTCTTCATTCTAATGTAAGTTTTAGTACTCAAACTGTAATATCGGGTTTTTGGGAGGGGCCAGATATCGAAGATGGCTGGGGTTTTGTAGACGCTTTTGTAAACCAAATAGTTTGATTATTGATAATTCTTGAATTGTTTTGCTTGGCTTCCTTTTATTAGATGTTTATTTATAGATTGTTTTACATGAAATGATGTAATGCTTTGATAAATAAAATAATTTTGGAGAAATTATAGGAAAAGAAGAAAAAAAAATCAAAATTTGACTTTTGTAACAATATAAACCTTTTAGTTTTTACTTTTGCCGGTTAAACCTTAATAGTTTTATTTGTTTTCAATATAAGCTATTAGCCTATTTCTGTTAAGTAAAATTGACGAAAAAAATAATATTTTAATTATTAAACTCAACAAAAAATAAAAATCAATATAGTTGTACATAAAATGTCTAAAATTTTATTTTTTGTTGAGTTTAATGATTAAAATATTATTTTTTATCGATTTTATTTAACAAAAATAGATAGGTGATTTAGATTGAAAAAAAAAAGGATTTAAATTGATAAAATAAAATAAAAAACTCATAATTTATTTTGTTATGAGAGTCAAATATTTTTATTTATTTATTTTTTTTAACTTTTTCAATAATTTTACTTTAATTTTAAACATAAACTCTTGAAATATTACAGCATTAGAGCTAGATTATTGCAAGAAATCTTAATTCTCTTATCTTTGACTCGAAAAGTTTGTAATGTTTCCTTAAATAAAATAATTTGAAAGTTTGGTTTCAACTTATTTTTCAAGTTGGTAAAAAAGAAAAATTAGGTAGAGATCTCTTTAGATATTTATGAGTTTAAAAGTTTGGTTGCTGGTTAAAGTCTTTAACTATTCAAATTTTAAAGAGAAATTTTATTTACACAACCATTTTAATTCATTACATTTCAAAATTTTCAAAAGGTACTGTTATTAGCACTTGTCAACATTTTTTGAAACTCCCAATTTATAATTTTTTTTATTACGATTATACCTTAAAGTAAAATTACATTAAAAGACATTATTAAATGGAATACTCACCTATCAAATAAGAACTAAGAGCATCTCCAATGCACTAGGCATATAATACTTGTTAGTTAAAATGACTAGTGTGATTCACTTTTTTCAATTCCAATGCACTAGGCATATGATTAGGCATTTTGCCTCAACTCATATTCACTAGCTACATGTAGCTAGCCTTCAACGCTAGGCAAAATGTATTCATTCATTAGGATTATTTCCCTCCATCTTTGTTGTTGACGTGACATTCTATAAAATTAATAGTATTTGAATAAATAGCTAAAATAAAGAGCATGGTTGGAGTAAAAACATAAAACAGTTGATAGGCAAAATAAAATATATACTTTATAGTAATATTCAGATAGGTAAAATGCCTACTACCGTTGGAGATGCTCTACTCTATAATATTGAACAACCACTCCTATCCCCAACCCTACCTCCAACTTCAACTGTACGTCATGTTTGTAAACCCTAAACCTAACACTTTGCTTGGTTCTCATTTTTTAAAAACAGTTTTTAGAAAATTGTACACTCTTATTTTTCATGTTTTTTTGTTTTTACTGAATTTTTTTAATATTTTATGCAAATTTTTTACTTTTTAGACACACTTAACATAAATACACCTAAAAAGTAAAAAAATTGTAAAAAAAAATCTTTACATAAAACAGTTGATAGGCAAAATAAAATATATACTTTATAGTAATATTCAGATAGGTAAAATGCCTACTACCGTTGGAGATGCTCTACTCTATAATATTGAACAACCACTCCTATCCCCAACCCTACCTCCAACTTCAACTGTACGTCATGTTTGTAAACCCTAAACCTAACACTTTGCTTGGTTCCCATTTTTTAAAAACAGTTTTTAGAAAATTGTACACTCTTATTTTTCATGTTTTTTTGTTTTTCCTGAATTTTTTTAATATTTTATGCAAATTTTTTACTTTTTAGACACACTTAACATAAATACACCTAAAAAGTAAAAAAATTGTAAAAAAAAATCTTTTAAAAATTCACTAAATACCAAAAATACAAAAAAAATACAAGAATTTAGTACATTTTTTGTATTTCTTAATTTTTTAAAATATTTTTTCACAATTTTTTTACTTTTTAGACACATCTAAGTAAGGTGCATCTAAAAAAGTAAAAAAAAATGTTTAGAAATTTAAAAATATTCACTAAAAACAAAAAAACACGAAAATTAAAAAACTCAGTTTTCAAAAAACTTAATCCAGAAAACTCAAACCAAACACAGTGATTACTTTTCATAACTAACCAACATAAACCCTAAATCTATTATTTTTCATAATCATCTTAAACCCTGAATGTGTCATCTTGATTACCATCATCAACCCTATTGAACCAGAAAGTTTTGCTTCAAGTATAACGTATACTTCATCATTATTTCACCGTGTAGAGCAATGGAGGACGAGGATAACAATTGTAATAAGACCGGTTCCATTGGTAAGTTTATCTGTCTTGCATTAACATTCTCAATCGTTTTCAGCCGTTCTTCTTTTGTTCAAGCTGTTCGGTATTAGTTTGCCGACTGTTAGGATTATATTCGGTAATATAGTATTGAACATGATCTTTTCGTTCAATACATAGGTTCCGACTATTAATGCAGATAGTCAGTACTGTTGAATCAAATATAATCTTTATTTTCGGTACTGTTGAACTGAGCAAAAGTCTACAGCTTTGTTGTGTGTGGCTCCACCACCAACTACGTTGTGTCCACCACCAACAAGAGACTATAAGAAATAGAGGAGACGAAACAACATCACTTTGTAAAGGGGGAAAAAAACAATGAAACAGCAGCACTCCGTAAAAAATGGGTAGATTGGGTCAGTGCAAAGGAGACGAAACCAAGGAGACGGACGATCAAGTAACAGGGAAGGAGAGGATGTGAAAAATTGGGTGAGTGTGCATTTGATTGCGAAAATATTATGAATATGGGTAGATTTGGTAATAAGTGGGGGTGTCAAAAAAAATATTATTAAAATTTAAGATTTAGGGTGGAGGTCGACAAAAATGGAGGGTCCAAAGAATTTTGGCAGGTGCTAATAGCGAGAAATTCTATTTCCACACACACTTATTAGCTCAGTGTACATCTTTTCTCAATACACAGACCTATTAATTTGATTATTAACTAATTTTATCACTCTACACACTTAAAGTTACAATTACACCCTTCACTCATAACCATTGTACACACACTACTTTACCCTTCTTTCCATACACTTTCTAAGACCCTACTTCCACATTTGCAGTTCCACACCCATGCAAAAGTGAAGACAAAAGTCAGTGAAATTTCCTCCATTGAATCTTGTTGGCTTATTTTTCGTACGAAAGAAAATATCATAAATGTGAGTGTGCTAGAAAGGATTAAAAAATCCTTACAGATTAAATTCAAACCAATTATCAAGCAATTGCGTTGACGGTTCTTTTGCCTCAACGAAGAGGACTTCAACATTGCTAGGTGTATGGAAAAGAAAAATTAAAAGAAGAATGAGGGAGACGGAGACAAATGATTGAATGAACAATCAAAGTAACCATTAATTACTTCTACTCCTATGCTTTGAAAAGGAAGTGCATAAAATATAAATCAATGTTAAACTACTCCTAAGATAAGGAGAATGACAAGAAAAATAGAAATCAATTGTCTTTGATTTGAGTTGGTCCTTTACAATGTAGCCATAAATAGCTATTTATAGGCAAATATTTGTAGAAAAAAACTACCTAAAACTACCCACTCTTCCACCTCTTCCATTTCATACTCCATGATCTTCCATAACTTCCTTCAACCTTCACTTCATGCTCCATGTTCTCCATTTTGTTCTCCATCATCTTTTCACATTTCATAACTTCTCATAACCTCCAAATGAGTAGGGGAGTGCCACATGTCTTGCAATTATATAAATAATAAATAATAAAATTACAAATTTATGGTGCCAACATTACCCCCCGCGGCCCCTAAAAATGATATTTACTTAAATTTTTGAATGGTTGAATCAAGCATGTGACTAATCCAAACTCATCAAAACAATGCTTAAAGATGATTGTTTTATTAGCCAAAAGATTTTATCTAGACTATTTGGAATAGACGAATCCAATTCATCTTTCATTTCTTACACTTGACATCTCACCGGGCGTACCAAAAATTGTTGGCTTATTTTTCCTACAAAAGAAAATATCATAAATGTGAGTGTGCCAGTAAGGATTGAAAAATCCTTACATATTAATTTCAAGCCAATTATCAAGCAATTGCATTGACGATTCTTTTGCCTCAATGCAGAGGATTTCAAAACTGTAAAGTGTAAAGAAAAGAAAAATTAAAAGAAGAAAGAGGGAGACGGAGACGGAGAAAGATGATTAAGTAAACAATCAAACTAACTATTAATTTATCTCTATTCCTATGCTTTGAAAATGAAGTGCATAAAGTAAAGTGCATGAAATATAAATCTATGTTAAATTACTCCTAAGATAAGGAAAATGACAAGAAAAATATAAATTAATTGTCTTTGATTTGAATTCTGGATCTTTTACAATGTATCCATGAATAACTATTTATAGGTGAATATTTGTAGGAAAAACTACCTAAAACTACCCACTCTTCCACCTCTTCCATTTCATATTCCATGATTTTCCATAACTTCCTTCAACCTCCACTTATGTTCTATGTTGTCCACTTTGTTCTCCATCATCTTTTCACATTTCATAACTTCTCATAACCTCCAAATGAGTAGGAGGGTGCCACATGTCTTGCAATTAAATAAATAATAAATAATAAATAATAATAATATTGTAGATTTATGGTTCCAGCATTACCCTCCACGGCCCTTAAAAATGATATTTACTAGAATTTTTGAAGAGCCGAACAAAGCACATGACTAATCCAAACTCATCAAAACAATGCTTAAAGATGATTGTTTTATTAGCCATCTCATCAAAATTAAATTTTTATGTGAACCACAAATCCAAAAATGATTTTTAACACCAAGAACCATAGCATAAGATGGCCTTAAAAATTCAAACAACTTAACATTTTGAATAATTTCAAAAAATTTCAAATTCATGAATATTAAATTGTTCATCATTCTTTGCCATGTTTGGCTTGAGAACATGTTCTTGGCCAAATAAATTTCATCATTCATTGACAAATGTAATTGTTTTTCTATTTTATCCATTAATGGATTATGAAAATCTTCTATGTGAGTTTCATCATTTCTTGGTCTAATGGGTTGTTCTATTTTAGCCATTAATGGCTTATGAAAATCCTTTATAGACATCTTATGTCCATGGTTTGACTCTCTAAGAATGAGTTTTTCAACCCCCGAGTCTTATATGGAACATTATTTTTAACCATGCTTGGCTCACAACATGCTTTTTAGCCATGTTATTTCCATAAATTGGCTCTTTAAAAATGAGCTTTTTGACCCCCCGAGCCATTGATGAAATCAACTCTTTGCTTTTGCTATTTTCAACCATGGAAAAAGTCTGAAAAAATTTACCAATTTCGGCCATTAAAGCCTCAGTTAAAGACTTGGTAGCGAGAGTTGACAACTTATCATTCCATTGGCAAATTTTCATATCAAGTTGATGAATTTCTCCAATTAAATAGTGTCTTTTTTCTTCCACCAAATAATATTGTAACGGATGAAAGTTTATTTCATCAAGAAAATGGATCACTTCTTAAAGATTCAAAATTTTTTGTTTACGCCAAAAGATTTCATCTAGGCTATTTGGAATGGATGAATCCAATCCATCTTTCATTTCTTACACTTGACATCTCACTGGGCATACCAAAAATTATTGACTTATTTTTCGTATGAAGGAAAATATCATAAATGCGAGCGTACCAGTAAGGATTGAAAAATCCTTACAGATTAAATTCAAGCCAATTATTAAGTGATTGCATTGACGATTCTTTTGCCTCAATTAAGAGGACTTCAAAATTGCCACGTGTATTGTCAAGTATAGGGAAAAGAAAAATTAAAAAAAGAATGAGGGAGATGAAGAAAAATGATTGAGTAAATAATCAAATTAACCATTAATTACTTCTACTCCTAAGTTTTGAAAAGGAGGTGCATAAAATAAAGTGCATGAAATATAAATCTGTGTTAAACTACTCCTAAGATAAGGAAAATGACAAGAAAAATAGAAATCAATTGTCTTTGATTTAAGTTGGTCCCTTACAATGTAGCCATGAATAGCTATTTATAGGCAAATATTTGTAGGAAAAAACTACCTAAAACTATCCACTCTTCCACCTCTTCCATTTCATACTCCATGATCTTCCATTACTTCCTTCAACCTCCACTTCATGCTACATGTTCTTCACTTTGTTCTCCATCATCTTTCCACATTTCATAATTTCTCATAACCTCCAAATGAGTAGGAGGGTGCCACATGTCTTGCAATTATATAAATAATAAATAATAATAAAATTGCATATTTATGATGCCAACAAACCTCCATTGAAAACCTTTGTTGAAGGAAATGGTTTTTACCCTGTGGAAATAGTTTCTGTTACTTATTTATTTATTTATTTATGTTTTTTATTTTTTTTCCCACTTTTGTTATATCGTGTGCATGTCATATAAACATATTCTGGGATCAAGTCAAATTCCTCCTTTGAGATTTATATGAACAGTTCTCCTGCATTTTCATTGAGGCAAGTCTAGGTCGAAGTCTTTCACAGCCTGGTGGAGCCAGAATTTTGTGCAATAGGGTCAAACAAAGAACAAATTATCATTTAGTTTTTACTTGTATAAAATTTGGGAGTTCATATTAGTAAGTTATTAATTTTTTTTGGGTACAACGGAATTAAAACAACAAAAGGAGGAACTAAGTCCTCTTCCTACCCAATCCTATCATATCAGAAACAGACAGCTCTCTTAACTCAGCTGGTGGATCATTCATCACCAGTATTTCTCCGGGTTGGTTGGTTCCCATTTTTGCCAAAAAAGCAGCACACAAATTGCCTTATTTCCATACATGTTACATAGAGCATTCACATCCCCTGAGAAGAATCTAGGCATCCTCCACCAGGTTCTTGAAAGGGCATCTATCCCCTAGTTCTTCTTGTAGCAATTGTACCATCTGTTCGGCATCCGTCTTGATCATGACCTGGTTCATTCATTTTTGTAGTATGATAGTCAACCCTTTGTATACAGCCCACAATTCAGCTTCTAGACTGGTTCCACTGTGCAATTTTCCATAGTAACCACACACCCAAGTTCCTCTTTCATCTCTGATTAGGCCCCCAAATCCTCCATCGCCACCAACTCTTCTGCTGCCATCCGTATTTAATTTTAGTCTACCTGCAGGTGGAAGACACCAATTAATAATTCTGAATGCAGGTCTGGTCTTGGATATAGATTGAAGGAATGTTTGGTTAATCTCTCTAGAGTAATCCGAAATAAAATTAAAACTCTCTTGACTTGGAGTAGATTTTTGTTCAAAAACCATTAAATTCTTATTCTTCCAAATTTTCCATAAGGAAATAGTAAAAACAGATTGCCAAGAAATGGTGTCGTTAAAAAGTTTTTTGTTTTTGGCACTACTCTTGAGCCAATCCAACCAAGGCATTTCATCATATCCTGGTACCAATTTTGATTAAAAATAGCTAGCCACACTTCCTTTGCTTTGAAACAGTCCCTAAAGAGGTGTGACATATCCTCCACCCCACAACAATTAGGGCATTTAGGATCATCAGTCAGACCCCTTTTTAATCTCATTTGATTGGTAAGTAGTTTCCCATGGAACATAGTCCAAAGGAAGCCTTTGAGTTTTTAATGAAAATTTCAAACAAACTATAGATTTCACAAAATTTTGGACAACCTCCTTGCCCACACACACAGCCAGTAATTCCTTAGAGAAAATTCAAGAGTAAATGGATTAAGTTTATAAAAAAAAAATTAGGAAAAAATAAATACTATTACAAATTTTTTAAACCAAGTTACTTTAATTGGCCACCCTGGTACACTTTACTTAATGTTTGATAGTTTTGCTTGTACTGAAGTTTCAGTAATTACTGGTTGTATTCAACATTGCTGACCAATTATCAACATTACCAATAAAAATTTTATCTACAGCTTAAAGTGAGGATAAAAAAAAAAAAGAAAAAAAGAAAAAAAAAGAAGCTTAAAACACTTTGTTTAGCTCTTCATGCAATTCTATTATGTTTTTACAGGTTCTTTTACCAAAACAAGTCCTTAACCTTAAACTAGCAGTTTGATATACATATATATATATATATGACAATATTAATGGCTAAAGACAATTGCAAAATAATCTGAAGTGTGCAATGTACACCATCCATTGAAAAACCTTTGTTTTGAGAATATTGTTTTGCAAGCAATAGATGAGTATAGAGTGTGTAACAAGTAATGTGACAACAATGAAAAAATTAAGCTTTATTTTATTTTTATTTTTTTTAAACTCAAAAGATGTACATTGAGATATTTTTGTTCTTAAAAGATGTGTACAGAGAATTTTTTCATATAATATTATGAATGTCGCTAGATGTTTATTATGATCATTTTTATTTAGAATATAATTGTCATAAAATTAATATTTCATTAAAGATGTGTTCTAAACTAACTAGGTGTGTGGAAATAGAATTTCCTGCCAATAGCATCACTCATTTCAAAAATATTATTACAATTTTAACCTTAATTAAAATTACTAAAAAATCCCAATCTTTAACAACTACAAACCCTAATTTCTCATTTCACCAAACCATCTTTTGAACTCTTTCACCTGACCACCACCACAGTCGCATGCTGCCGCCCGCTTATGCCGGTGCTGTCACTCCAATGCCAACAATTCCGCTAGCCATTATTGGCACCTTTGACCACCAAATCGCAACCCCTCTTCTATCTAAAACCCTCACCTCCTTCGTACAACCTCCTTCCGGCCACCACGACCAACCACCACCACCACTCTTCTCCACAAACCAGCCACACTCTGCCCTTAGCATTTTGAAACCCAGCATTTCCAACAGTTACCCTTCCATCTCTCTTTTACACACACACACATTTCCACCAAGGTTAAGGTTCTTAGTTCATCAATGGTGGGTTCGGAGGCCGGCTGTAACAACCCCGACCTATGATTAACATTAATTTATGATTAATTATGCCTGACAGTAATTAAGGAGGAATTCTGAATTAATTTTCATGTGTGTGTTTATCTATTTAGCATAGGACGATCTATCCATGTTTTAGTTTCGGTTTGCGAATTGAAGGCCTTATCAACATTTGATTCAGAAATTGGCTTGATTTATGTGTTAATTGGAATTTTTAGAATTTTATGGTAGGCTTAATTGAAATCTGATTCGAAATGATTAAAGTAGATTAATTTAATTTAATTTAATGCCCATTTATTTGACCTTATTTAATTGTACTTCCACTTAAGCCTACATAAGGCTTATACACCTCATTTGAGCCTTTTGTTTTCTTACCATCTTTGAGCCTCCAAGAGAAAAAAACGTGAGAGAAAGAGAAGTAGAGAGTGGGAGTTGAGGTCAAGCTTGAAGTTTGGAAGAATTGCCAGGGGACTTGGAAGATTGCTCAAGAATATCTCTAAACTATAAGAAATTGAGAATCTTATGTTAGAATTTTAGCCTCTAGTTTTATAATTTAGTTGATCAATGCATGGGATCAAGTGAGATAGGTGGATTGTCATGAGAATTGAGCTAAAGATTGGAATTGAGAATAAATTTATGTTTGCATGTGCATTTCATGAAGTTTTGAAAGTGTTTTCAAAGAATTCCTTAATGCATGCCCTGAATTCACTCTAATTTTGTGAAAACAATGAGTTTTATGTTGTTTGGTAACACTTGATCATGTTTTGAGAAGCTTTAGTTCAAAGAAATGCATGCATGTCATGTTCATGGATCATTCTTGAGTTTTAAGTTGAATTTTGTGCAATTGACATGTTATTGGGCCATGATTTCTTGAAATGATCTTTAAAACATGTTGTGTTATGAGTTTCTATGAGTTTCCAAAAGTTTTGGCCCAAAGCGTTGAGTTTTGAAATGTTTGGTTTGAGTTTGAAGCTTTGAGATCGAATCTGGAAATTCCAAATTTTGCATTCACGCTCGAGCAAGCACTCTGAGTACATGCACTTTCGTTTGAGCGACGTGAGTCATACTCGAGCATGAAATGCATGTACCCAGAAGTTCATATGTTTTACAGTCCGCTCGAGCGAGGGAAGTCATGCTCGAGCGAAGGTCTGCGTCTCACGCTCGAGCGAAGGTCGAGCGTCCGTCGAGCGTGAAAATCATGCATCCAGTACTTTTGCCAAAATTTATAGTCCGCTCGAGTGAGGGAAGTCACACTCGAGCGAACCTTCACTTCTTGTATGTTCGCTCGAGCGAGGAAAGCCACGCTCGAGCGTGGACCCTGTTTTCAGCAAGTTTTGAAAAATATTTTTAAGTGCATTTTTGCATCCTCATTCCATCCTAGGCATTCCTAGACCACGATTAAGACTCCATAATGAGGTTAACGGCTAGAAACAGGCTAAGAGCAAAGAAAATAAGTTATGTATAATTCGACACGGTGTTTCAAGTGTGTTTTTGTTATGTGTTCGTGTAGGTCACGTGCCATAAACTATTTGATTAGTCGGCTCTGTCTGTCTACACCCGAAGTCAACTGTGAGTAATAAATTAGTAAAGTTATATTCAACTTTATTTATTTTCTGAATGATGAAAGAATATCTGTTTTCTAAAATGTTATGTTCTGTACAATGAATGATTATCCGATTTTTGACAACGTATTTGTGGCATCCTTAGCATCATGTGATATCTACTAGCTGTTACCCGGTATCAGAGGTTCTATTATGGAACTTATTGTGTCTGTCATCTGTTACCCGTACCGGAGCCTCCACCATGGAGCTCAGTATGTTTATTCTCTGTTACCCAGATCTGGAGGTTCCTTTATGGAACTGGTTATTCATAACCACCATATGTGCTGCATCTGTTCTGTATTTGTTCTGTTAGCGCTAATGGATGTACCATGTATGATTAAGCATGAACTCTGATTTCTGTATTTGATTTGAACAAGAATATGAATCTGTTTATGAATCTGAATCATGATTTCTGAATCTGTATGGACTTCATTCATTAAAACCCTTTACTCTGTTATTATTCACTGGGCTTCCGCTCACTGTTTATAGTATGTATGTAGGTGAGCCGGCACGTGATCAGGGCCAGAGTTGACGGCCTATGTTTCAGTTTTTCTCAGCCAACCTTTGCGCCTCCCGAAGAGGTTCCACTTGAAGTCTAGTTTTGTGGCTGTTTTTGTAATCATTATTAGACTATGGTTGTTTGTTAAGTTGTGGGCGAGCTTTTTGACATGTGCGCCTAAGTGTGATATGTAAATATAATGTCTGTTGACTTCACTCGTAAATTATAAAAGTTTCTAGCTATTCTGTCCCATGTATGTCAGCACAGCTCATTGGACGTCGTAAATTTTGTATATTTGCTTCCGCAGCCCCTAATTATATGTTAATCTGTCAAGAGGCCTTTGGTAATCCAAGGATTATTGGCCGGTTGCGATGCTAAACCCATAGGGGCGGGTTTTGCTCGTGACACCGGTCGATTGAAAAATCCATAGAGCACGGAACTGATCGCAACATGGTTGATCGGAGGTGTGGTTCTCGGAGCCTTTGCTGTGGGTGTGTATTTCACTTTCCCTCTAGGAAAATGGAGGATGAAGAAGGAGAATAAGCATGTTCGTGTTTATATGGATGGTTGTTTCGATATGATGTACTATGGTCACTGCAACGCTCTCTATTAGGCTTAAGTCTTCGATGACCAACTTGTTATCGGTGCAGTCAAAGGTTATTAGGCAATAGTCGAAAGTGGAGATGGAGATGAAAGTGAAGGTGGAGGTAGAAAAGTAATGATTTGAAGGTTGTGATTGCTGGAGGTGGTGGTCAGAGTGGGGTAGAGTTAGGGTTTGTAGGTTGGGGTGTATGGATGAAGGTTATTATAGGTATTATAATGTTTGTAAAGAGATAATTGGATTTTTTGTGTTGTGTAATGAGAAATTGAGTATAAGGAGATTTTTATTTATTTATTTATTTATTTATTTATTTATTTTTGTGTAAGTAGAATTTCCAAATTTTAAAAGGATAAGGAAAAGTTTTCACATTAAAAAATGACCTTACAATTTATAACCTTAATTTTCTTATTATATTTTTCTTTTGAAATTTTACTCTATATATTTTTCTCTTGCGTTTGTTCTCTTTCTCTCTCTTTAGATTTTTCTTTCACGCTCTCTCTTTTTGTTCTCTCTCCACAATGAACGATTCCTTCAACCATAACTATTGTTGATTGCCACTGCCGTCTCCAACTGCATCCGTTTCTACCGTTGTTGCATATTTCACTCAAATCTATCTCTACCGTCATCGTTGCTTTCAACCACATTTATTTGTTGGACAATCTTCACTGTAATTAAATTAATTAATTCTGTTTGGGTACTAAACGACAAACAGAATATAAAAGATAAAAAGGAAAGGAGAGAGAAAGTTTGATTACAAAAATCAAACTAGAAATAGAATTAAATAAATAAAAAAACAGGTTTTATTTTGTTACAAAAACAAAATTAAAATTTGATTTAAATAAATAATAAAACAGAAAATAAATAAATAAATAACTTACTTGATTAATATCTTGAATATTATTTTGATCAAGTCCAGTGTTCGACACTGTCTCCTTAAGACATATTCGTCCTCTTTGCGGTGTTTTCAGAATATGGACGTCTATCTCCCATGATGAAATGATCAACTACAAATAAATGCAGCACTGCAATTTATTTGTTCAACGAACACACTAAGTGTATACACTCTTTTACACAGAAAAATACTAGAGCAAAATGAAGAATAAATTTGTAGAGGAGAAGTACGAAATTTCAATGTAAAAAACCAAATGAGGGACTGCCTATTTATATAGGTGAAGTGGTGGCTTGGTGGTTGCTCAGTTTGAATGTAACAAGTAGCAAATCTGTTTTGAATAGATACTGCACCTGTTCAAATTGAATTTTGAAAAGAAAACCGAATCTGGTTTGAATCTGTTTGACAGATAAAAATGGTTTTGGGTTTGAATCTGGACAGATTCGGATCTGTCTAAAACCTGTACAAAATTCTGGAGAGGTGCAACAATTTGAATTCAAAAATTGAAATTAATCTGGACAGAAATTCAGACAGATTTTATTTCAAAAAAAAAATTAAATTCAAATGTTTTTGGCCCAAAAAGATTAGTATTGGGCCGAACAAGCCCAACCACACACCACGCACCTGCGCCCAAGCCCAGCCAGACCGACCGGACGGACGGACAGCGGCGGTGCGCGCGCGTGGTGATTTTTGGGTCCAATGGGTCTAGCCCATGTTGCCCATAACCTCCCTCTTTACAAAACTTTGGTACCCCTTAGGGCACACCTCAAGTTCCAATCCCATGCCTTATAAACCCATTCAAAACTTCCCACCAAATCAATGTAAGACAAGCTATTTTTCAACCTTAAGGAATTTCCATCAAAACTCCATTTCCATGGAGCTCATTTTGGCTTCAATTTTCCATTCACCCGATAGTGGTTTTGAGCAACCAAATATACCACGTGAATCACAATGCGGCATAGAACGTGTTACCACTTTGACCCGCGAAAATCGAATCACAGGGCCCACCTTAAAAATAGACCAAACTTAGGAAAAAATTATGATTTTACCCAGAATTTTCCCAACCATTTCTAACAATCCCCCACATGAATGGAATTTGATGACAACAGAAATGCAACAATATGCAGACTTTATCGAAAGAGTATAAGTTGAAAATATCTTGCATCAGGATAGGTAGCTTTCGGCTTTAAAATTTCCCTACTGATAGCCTATCGGACTTACTGGCTAATCAATGGACGCGATGCCTTGAATTGTTTAGCCGTTTGTGTAAGCCAAGATAATAGATTTCACACAAAATATCTTCTAACACATCGTGGTTCTCACTGTTGTGTTCATTTTGGCCTTGAACGCGCCTGGTTTTCATAAGTGTTTCTAGAGAATTTAGCCTTTTCATTCTCATAGAACCGACCCCAGTTCAACACTCATATAGGTGATTCTTATTGTGAGTATCTCCTTATACTCGTCTTGATTTTATGCCTTAATCAAGATATAAGTAATCATTAAAAGCAAAACTTATCCTTATACCCCTGCATACAACATATGTTACATATATCACTCTCACCATAGGAATGGGTAGGGAATTTTTAATCCCTTGGTGATTTCTGGTGAGCCATACATAACTTAGTTGTCCCTTTGAACTTAGTTCTTGGGATCTCCAGTCATATAAGTAGGGTTACCATTATGACGACTCTTATGTAATAGGCTTTAATCCCAATCAACTTGCAATGTTTTGTTTTTTTTCTTTGAACGACGAGAATTCAGTCTAGGTTGGTTTCTTTGCACCGACCTCTAGTGTGTAAATTCAAGATTTAAAGTCGAACCTTTAAATCTATGAATCAGACAAACAAAAAGTAAGTCGAACTTCAAATCTTTCTTAATAGAATTTTAAAAACTAACCGTTCAAGTTAGTCTCCAGGATTTTAATGAACATGGGTTGGTTTACTTTGTTACTAAGAAACTAGCACTTTTAACTGCTCCAATAGATTTATGCTAACAAAATGTTTTTTTGGGTGATAGTGGTGAGAGTCACTACTTGATGATTAATGCAGAGGGTGGTGGATGGAGGAGGTACAAATTAGATTGAGGGATTAATTGTATTCAACATCTTGTGGTATTGAGTAATATTCAGTTGACATTATTACTATATCTCATGTACATTTTGATTTATTAATAATGTTAGGATAATTATATTAATTTTCTCAATATAATGAGATTGAGATAATGCATATTCGTCAGATGTTTTAGTAATTTTCATTCTTAATATAACATCTGCGACCCCCATATCTTTCATATCAAATCTTTTGTTAAGCATTTGCTTAGTTGATTTGATCATGTTTTGACTGCTTCCAATGATAAGCATGTCATCCACACAAAGACAAACTATGACATATCCTTGGTCAGTGTTTTTAACATACACTCATTTGTCACATTCATTTATCTTAAGCCCATTAGTAAGCATTGCATGATCAAATTTTTCATGTCATTGCTTAGGTGCTTGTTTTAATCCATAAAGAGATTTTACAAGCCGATAAACTTTCTTTTCTTGCCCTGGCATTACAAACCCTTCGGGTTACTCCATATAAATCCTTTCATTTAGATCACCGTTTAAGAAAGCTGTCTTAACATCCATTTGATGTATTTCTAATTTAAATAACGCTGCTATAGCAATAAGCATACGAATAGATGTTATTCTTGTCACAGGGAAATATGTGTCAAAATAGTCTAGACTTTCCTTTTGTCTGTAACCTTTTACTACAAGTCTTGCTTTATACTTGTCTATTGAACCATCTGCCTTCATTTTTCTCTTGAATATCCATTTATATCCAAGAGGTTTAGAACTTGGTGAAAGATCTACCAATTCCCAAGTATGATTTTGCATAATGGACTCAATTTCATTATTAACAGCCTCTTTCCACAAAGGTGCTTCAGGATCTGTCATTGTTGCCTTAAAGCTTTGAGGTTCATTTTCTAACAGGTATGTTTGGAAATCTGGACCAAAGGATTTTGATGGTCTCGCTCTTTTACTTCTTCTTGGTTCATCATCAGTTTAATCCTGTTGGTCGAGACCATTACTGGTCTCTTGTGTTTGATTGTCATTAGTCTCTTGACTTTGTGTACAATCATAAGTTCTTTTCTGTGAACTTAATTCCTGTCATTTCTTGTAAGGAAAGACATGTTCAAAAACCATAGCATTCCTTGACTCTATAATAGTGTTTACATTTATATTAGGTATTTCTGATTTATAAGTCAGAAATCGATATACACTACTATTTTGAGCATAACCAGTAAACACACAATCTACTGTTTTTGGTCCAATCTTAGTCTTTTTAGGAACATGGACTTCAACTTTTGCCAAACACCCCCACACTTTTAAGTATTTGTAGGAAGGTGGTCGACCTTTCCACAATTCATAAGGAGTGCTGTTGGTTTTTTTGTGGGATATTCTGTTAAGAACATAATTAGCAGACAATATTGCTTCCCCCCATAAGTTCTGTGGTAAGCCTGAACTTAGTAACATGGCATTCATCATTTCTTTTAGGGTTCTATTATTCCTTTAAGCAATTCCATTTTGCTGTGGAGAATAAGGTGCTGTAGTTTGGTGCATAATGCCATGTTGTGCACGAAATTCATTTAATGGTGCATCATATTCACCACTCCTATCACTTCTAACCATTTTAATGGTTTTACCAAGTTGATTTTCAACTTTTGTTTTGTAGAGTTTAAACATTTCTAAGGCTTCATCTTTACTTCTAAGTAAATAAACATAACAATATCTTGTGCAATCATCGATAAATGTTATGAAATACTTTTTGCCTCCTCTAGTTTGAACAAATTTTAGATCACATACATCAGTATGAATTAATTCTAGAGGTTCGATTTTCTTTTCAACCGATTTAAATGGAGCCTTAGTTAGTTTCACTTCTACACAAACTTCACATTTATGATTATGATTAATTCAAACTTTGGTATATAATCCAAACCAATTAATCTACGCAAAGCATCATAATTTACATGTCCTAATCTACCATGCCATAAATTCGACTCAATAATATAAGCAAAAGATGTGTTATTCTTATTAATAGCAACTTTTGGTACAACGTTATTACATTTAGTTTGAAGAGACCATCACTCATGGATCCCTTACCAACATACATGCCACTCTTTGTTAATACAAATTTATCAAACTCAAAGACAAGCCTAAAACCATTTTTACTTAACAAAGAATCAGAAACTAAATTCTTCCGGATGTCAGGTACATGTAGTACGTTGTTGAGGGTCAGTTCTTTCCCTGATGTCATCCCTAATATCATCTTCAAGATCATTTTTCCTTGTCCAGCCACAGTAGAAGTAGAAGAATTTCCCATGAAAAGTTGTTCACCATTTGTAGCCTCATTGTAGGTAGTGAACATTTTCTAGTCCGTACATATATGACGAGTTGCTCCAGTGTCAACCCACAACTCTTTCGGATTTCCAACCAAGTTAGTCTCAGACACCACAGCAGAGGTTGATGTCATTCACCCCGTCAGAGATGTAATCTAGTTCAGTTACATTGGCCCGATTGGTAGTCTTCTTGCTTATACTTTCGCGATCCTTCTTAGGGCGGCGGAAGTCAGAAGCTCGATGTCCAGTCTTGCCACAATTATAGCATTTTTCTTTGAACTTCTTGTTGCCATTGCTGTCGCCTTGTTTAGGACCATCTCTAGTAAACTTTATCTTTTTGTTATGTGGTTTATGAACTTGTTCAACCACATTAGCCTTGGACTCAATGAGATTTTTTCCATTCCTCTTTTCAGCCTTACGGTTATCTTTCTCAATTCTCAGTCTTATAATAAGTTCATCCATGGTCATCTCTTTGCGTTTATGTTTTAAATAATTTTTGAAATCTTTCCAAGCTGATGGTAACTTTTCCACTAAAGCAGCGACTTGGAAAAACTTGCTCAGAGACATACCCTCAGAATGAATATAATGTAAAATTAATTGAAAACTTTAAATTTGAGAAATTACTGTTTGGGAGTCTACATTAACAAAGTCCCGAAATTTACCGACAACAAATTTTTTCGTGCCGGCATCCTCTGTCTTGTATTTCTTCTCAAAAGAATCTCACAATTCTTTTGCTGACTTCAGAGGACTGTAAACATTATACAGTATGTTGTCAAGGCCATTAAAGATGTAATTTCTACACAGGAAATCTGAATGTTTCCAAGCATCTACAACGGCAACAACTCGCCGACCACTTTCACCCTCTTTAAGTGCTGGAGCCTCTTCATGGAGAAACCGGGTCAAATTAAGAGTTGTAAGATAGAATAGCATCTTCTACTGCCATCTCTTAAACTTAGTACCGTTAAATTTTTTCCATTTTTCTCCATGATTTATTGGTACTTGAACATGGTTCTGGATAGGGACCGGTGTTGGTGTTACAATTGGAGTACCACTTCCAGTTGCAGTTTCAGTTGCAGTAGCCATAATCTCTGATTACAAAAATCAGAAAAAATTAAAATACAAAATAATTTTATTTTCCTTGTTACGAAAACTAGAAAAATAAAATATCACAATAATTTTCTGTAACACAAATTTAATATTCTGCAATTGTTAATGACACCAGTATATTATTACTAGTTGTCAAAGAAAATAGACAGTATATTACTACTATCTGTCAAATAGCATAAACCACTATTTGTTTTTCCAACCAGAATGTCTTTATGAAATCACAGAAAATTAAATACAATGAAGATACCAGGACGAATCTGTCTTAAGATTGTTGGACAATCTTCACTGTAATTAAATTAATTAATTCTGTTTGGGTACTAAATGACAAACAGAATATAAAAGATAAAAAGGAAAGGAGAGAGAAAGTTTGATTACAAAAATCAAACTATAAATAGAATTAAATAAATAAAAAAACAGATTTTATTTTGTTACAAAAACAAAATTAAAATCTGATTTAAATAAATAATAAAACAGAAAATAAATAAATAAATAACTTTCTTGATTAATATCTTGAATATTATTCTGATTAAGTCCAGTGTTCGACACTGTCTCCTTAAGACAGATTTGTTCTCTCTGCGGTGCTTTCAGAATATGGACGTCTATCTCCCAGAATGAAATGATCAACTACAAATAAATTCAGCACTACAATTTATTTGTTCAACGAACACACTAAGTGTTTACACTTTTTCTTACAAAAATTAAATGCAGCAAAATGAAGAATAAATTTGCAGAGGAGAAGTACGGAATTTCTATGTAAAAAACCAAATGAGGGACTGCCTATTTATATAGGTGAAGTGGTGGCTTGGTGGCTGCCAGTTGGAATGTAACAGGTAGCAAATCTGTTTTGAACAGATATTGTACCTGTTCAAATTGAATTTTGAAAAGAAAACCGAATCTGGTTTGAATCTGTTTGATAGATAAAAATGGTTTTGGGTTTGAATCTGGACAGATTCGGATCTGTCTAAAACCTGTACAAAATTCTGGAGAGGTGCAACAATTTGAATTCAAAAATTGAAATTAATATGGACAGAAATTCGGACAGATTTTATTTCAAAAAAAAAAAAATTCAAATGTTTTTGGCCCAAAAAGATTAGTATTGGGCCAAACAAGCCCAACCACACACCCGCGCCCAAGCCTAGTCCGCCCGACCGAACGGACAGCGGCGGCGAGCGCGTGTGGTGATTTTTGGGTCCAATAGGTCTAGCCCATGTTGCCCATAACCTTCCTCTCTACAAAACTTGGGTACCCCTTGAGGCACATCCCAAGTTTCAATCCCATGCCTTATAAACCCATTCAAAACTTTCCACAAAATCAATGTGGGACAAGTCATTTTCCAACCTTAAGGAATTTCTACCAAAACTCCATTTCCATAGAGCTCACTTTAACTTCAATTTTCCATTCACCCGATAATGGTTTTGAGCAACCAAATATACCACGTGAATCACAACGCGGCATAGAACGCGTTACCACTTTGACCCATGAAAATAGCTGCACGGGGGCCCACTTAAAAAATAGACCAAACTTAGGAAAAAATTCTAGTTTTACCTAGAATTTTCCCAACCATTTCTAACACTATTTTTACTGTTGCCGTTATTTTCAAGTCCATACAATCCTCACCGCTTGTAACAATCTTATAGATAAGAATTGTATCGTTATTGTTTGTGACCACCATCGAAATTCTAAACCTTGTTCATTGTTCGCAACCACCGCTCACACCTCTATTATCTCATTGTTGTCAACTTCACTTGCCGATTTTTTTTCTTCTCATTTTCTCTCCCTCACTTGTATTTGATTTTTGTATTGTTATTTAATAGGCATTGTTTGTTGTAATGATGTAAAAATATTTAGATTTTGTTCTTAAGTTCAAATGAAATTAGTCAGTTAAATTTCTCGAATTTTTTGAAGTTCAGTATATTTAATCAGTGAAATTTCTTAGACTTTCTGCAATTTCAATAGATTTGATTAGTGTTTTTTTTTCTTTTTTTTTTCCTGCAATTT
Organism: Camellia sinensis; assembly: GCF_004153795.1. Classification (NCBI taxonomy): domain Eukaryota; kingdom Viridiplantae; phylum Streptophyta; class Magnoliopsida; order Ericales; family Theaceae; genus Camellia; species Camellia sinensis. Next base: position 398,861 of record NW_021024814.1, read on the forward strand.
CATTATATTTGGTTAGTGAAATTTCTCCGACTTTCTACAATTAAGTAGATTTGGTCAGAGAAATTGCACTAACTAAATTTACAAAAATTGTTGAAAGTTAGACAAATTTCACTATTACAGCAAAAAAATCATGTAACAATTACAATTTTCAATTTGACGAAGTGTCAGAGAATCGCCAAAAAATAATCGCAAGCAACAGATGGTTGTCGTTGGTCACCGACGACTGGCAGTAGTGATCAAAGACAGTCGCCGATGATTGTAGAGATGTTGAAAGTTTGGTAGGGTAATGAAAGTATACTAAGGATAGTTTTGTTCGAAAAAAACTTAATGTCCTTAACTAACAAACATATTTTAGTTGTTCTTAAAATACAAAATCTTTTTTAGGCAGTTGAATAAAAAAAAACCCTAGTAAAAATGTGATGTCTTATAATTTTATATTTCATTCAAATTTTGAGAGAAACATGATTATTAATAAATTTTTTGATAATAATTACACTTTCTCTTTTTACAAAATTTGAGAAATAAATTAAAATAATTTCTACATTTTTAATAAATTTTTAAAAATACGCAACAAGCTTACTTTACTTACAGTCTCTCTCATAATTCTCTCTGTCTAGGATAGGATGGGTACATGTACGCCTTATTTCGCTTTTTTTTTTTTTTGGGTACATATTTATATTTTTAGTAAATATTATGTAATTTTTTGACAAAATTAAAATAATTTATGATTTACTCAGAAATAAAATCACGCATCTTTATAGTAATACTATATATTTTTGTGATAATTTTATATATTATAAGGTGTAAAGATAATTTATTAAAAAAATATGTAATATTATCATAAAAATATATAATATTTTTGTAGCAACCCTAATATAAAAATAATAATAAAATCCGTCCCATTTATGATTTTGGGACATTACATGGTACACTACTATAGATCTGGATTTATCATTAAAATGCATAATTTTATTTTTAAAACACATATTTTACAAACACACCAAAAAAAAAAAAAAAATGTGTAGCATGGTGTGCGTATAGACCGCCGAAGGAATTTTCAACAAAAGACTTTCGGTCTTTGATTTTTCTTAGTCTCTTTGGTACTCTCTCTCTCTCTCTCTCTCTTCTAAGCCCCGTCAATTCAAGCATTCGAAGCCATGGAAGCTGATCCCTTTTAAACCAGGTAACCATTCTTCACCAACTCTCTCTCTCTCTCTCTCTAATATATATGGTGCAAAGATGTATGTCTCTGTGTGTAGACATATACCTAGTGCGAGTTGGGTTCTCTCTTTTCATTCTCATTTTGAAGCGAATCGTTCAAAAGATTGACAATCAACGCTATTCAACACATGATCATGATAACCCATTTGTTTCACAGGTTTATCTTTCATGTGGTTTTGGACCTTTGGAGTTCTTTCTTGAAGGTTAGTAGTGAACCTCATTCCTATTATGTAACTTGGTATATGAAATGACTCAATGTACATCATCCATTGCTTTGATTCATGTGTGAATGGTCATTTATTTTCAAGATTCGGCGAAAATTTGATATGCCTAGATGGGAATTAGTAATTCCAAGGATGGGTTGTTGATGAGTGTAGAGTTGATTTTGTTCAATTTGACTGTTTGTATTGAATATATTGATAGGAAAGTAGCTTTCTCAATTCACGTAATTTTGGGTTATTGATATTGATTTGAACTTGTTTTTTGGCAGTTGGCCATGATGGGAAGTCATGTGTTTGAACCTAAAGTGGTAGACCAATGGCTAAAAGTTCCATCTTGAGGCCTCCCCCCTAGGGCTTAGGCACGGTAATTATCTACTATATGTGGGACTACGACTACATGTACTGGGGATTAGTCGGGGCAAAACTCCAAATGCCCTCGCGAGGGAAAAACAAAGGCCCCAATTTTTTTTAGGAATAACTGCAGACTAGTATGAATGCAGGAAACGAAGGCCTCAATAGTTTTGACCAAATGCATGAAATTGGAGACTAATACTACTATATTAAGGAAGAAGAGAGTAAGACCTGGTGATTATCAAATGTAAAATTCTTCTAGTCCTGGTATAGTGGGTGTTTGGGAAGTGGGTTTTTTTGTAGCTTTTTTTAGTTGTAGGATATTATTGGAGAAATTTTTTTTTTGTGTTTGGAAAGATAGTTGAATTTTTTGTGGTTGAATGTGATGCTTGTAAGAGAAAAAGTGAAATGATTATAGGGTTTGATGTGATATTTTGTTTGGATGTGTTTTTTTTTGGTTTTGTGACCAATTTGTCTTTTAGTGTAAAAAAACAAAAAAAACCTAAAAAATTTGTTCCCAAACACCGCCATAGTGACCTGGTGGTGAGAAAGTGAACTAAATGTTTTTAAAGACGTATTGAAATATCATGAAACAGTATGGGTAACAAAGAAAACCTTGAAACTTTTTTTAAAAGAATTTTTTTTTTTGGGTCGGGGGAGGGGATCTCGTGCTCCTCGTCATAAAATGCATCCGGTCCTATCTATCAGAAATGAAATCAGTATTTGTGCTTCCTCTTTTTTATTTGAGTCATGTAAACATGTGATTCAGTTCTTGTTTCTTTATATTTAATTCAATGGGTATTCTTGTTAGTCATGGGCAGATATGTGATTGAGAACATCTTGAGGTTGAAAACATTTATTTGTATATTCCTTCATGACCGGATTTTGAATTTATTGTTCTCATGGTTTCTAGTTTGTCTTGTCTGGCAGATGGACTCTGGTGAGCTGGATCGCAATGGCAAATGTGTTGAAGAATTGTTTTCAGAGAAGTTAGTTCCTCTGAATTCTCCTGATACAAGTGATATGTTTGGTGATCAACAAGTGCACCCCCGAGTTGGTGATAAGTACCAGGTGAAAATTCCACGCATGATAACAGAATCTGAGCGGCTTCATCTTCTAAGGAACCCAGATGATACTGAGATTAATTTTAATGTTTCTCATTATTTTGTTTTGGGATTAGCAGTTCCGGCAATTTGGGTTGATGATAAAATAAATAACAATCAAAATAAAGGAATTAAAGTTTATAAAAAACGTGATGATTCAGTTAATGCAAAGGGGTCAGTGGGATCTAAAAAGGTGAAAAAGAGGCAACATATTTCAAATAAGGAGGGTTTGAAAGCCAAAACATTAGATGTTGCATTGGATTGTGGAAAAGAATCAAAGTCTATCTCCGAACCTGCAATGGCAGGAAAAGGTAACCCAAATCAAATGTGCAGAAGCAAAAGCTGTTGTTTGGTTCCTGGTTTGCTTGGTGATTCTCCTTGGACAGACATTGAATTCAGTAGTTTTCTCCTTGCATTATATATTTTTGAGAAGAATCTCGTTCAGGTGAAGAGATTTATGAAAAGCAAAGAAATGGGGGAAATCCTATCCTTCTACTATGGGAAGTTTTATGGGTCTGATGAACATCGGAGATATGCAGATTGCCGGAAGATGATGAAAAGCCGGAAGTGCAAGATTGGACAGAGAATTTTTACTGGATGGAGGCAGCAGGAACTGTTATCTCGTTTGCTTCTCCATGTCTCAGAGGATGCAAAAAGTACTTTGGTGGAGGTATTTTATGTTTTAATGCCACAAATATGACATGTTAGTAATTCCAAATCTGGTTTATTTGATCAATGGTGACATACATGTTCGTTCACTTTATGTTTTTTTTTTTTGGACAAGTGTGTTCATGTTTAATACTGGAATAAATTTAGTTATGTTCTTTTTGTGATGAATTTCACACAAGAATATCATGTTGTTCCAAATACATGCCAAAATAGCCATTTTTTCCCCCTCTCATTTCGTTATCTATGCATGTTATACTATTTGTTACATAGCTTCTCTATCCTAAACTCGATTTGTTGTGCTCAGTGTCTCATCCCATTTTTTTAGGAAAAAAGGTAGGACAAGCAGGTTTGGCCCAATACTCTTGGGGACAAGCGAAATCTTAAATGGGGTTTTTTTAGATTTATTATTTTTTCACAATATAAAATTTATTATTTAAAACTGAAGTTTTATAGAAAAAAAAAGAAAGATAAAAAAGCAATTGAAGTGGTGAATTATTTAAAAGTAATGGACGATTGTTTACTAAGTTTTCCTAAAAATAAACAAAAAATAAACAAAAACCAGTTTATAAAATTTTTGTAAATATAAACTGAAAACGTAAACGTTACCAAACACCTAAATGTATGGATTGTTTATGTTTATAGAATATTGTTGACTATACTAGTAACAATTGCCTCTGGAGATGTAAATTTTTTTAAGCTAAAGTTCATCAAATTTTATATTCAGTTACTTACTTTAGAAAAAGTTTGAACAAATTAATAATGTTACCCATCGAAAATGTTCAAAATCTATCTCAATAATTATGATTTATGTTTGTCTCAATAACTATGATTTATGTTTGTCTCAATAACTATGATTTATGTCAACTACAATAATCATGTGAAATTGCTAAAAAAAAGTACAATATTATAATTATTGTGAAAAAAATTATAATCCATTCACTCACTAATACAATATTTTCTTGGTAAAAAAGGAAAAACTAATACAATATTTTCAAATTGGATTTACTACCTAATATTCTAAGTGATTTATGTGTATAACATGGGTAAAAAACCAGTAACTTTAGTATTTATATATGAAAGAAAATTTTGTGTAGGTAAACCAAACTAAACCAAATCAAGTCTTAAGTCTCATCAAATAGGGTCGGCTACATGAATCCTTCTTCTCCACTTGACTCTATCAACGGCCATTTGGTTAGTCAAATTCAGGAGATTCATATCTCTATTTACTACACCCGCCCACATTAATCTAGGTCTATCCCTTCTTCTAACACTTCCATCTACTATTACTGTTGGTCTTCGTTGTATATAACCAAACCATCGCAATTTATCCTCTCTCAACTTATCTTCTATCGATGCTACTTCTACCCATTCACAAATATATTCATTCCTAATCTTGTCTTTTCTAGTCTTACCACACATCCACCTTAGTATCCTCATTTCAGCAAAACTCATCTTATTTATATATTGTTTCTTAGTTGTCCAACATTCCATCTCATACAATATCGTTGGTCTAATAGCCATCCTATAGAAGTTTTTTTTTTTGTCTAATGGGTACTCGTTTATTACACAGTACCCCAGACGCACTCCTCCACTTAAACCACCTTGCCTTAATTTTATGGACCGCATCCACTCCAATTTCCCCAACTGTTGTGATAATCGATCCTAAATAATGAAAATATTCACTCTTAGGTAGTTCCCAGTTCTCAATTTTCAATTCTCCTCTGCTTCAATTTTTATTTTTTCTTGTACCTACACAAACAAGAGAAAAAAAAAAATTGAAGATACTATTTTACCAAATTTTTATTTTTTTATTATATATATTTTAAATATGTATGAAGGTCCCATATTTAAGTTTGCCTTAGGGCCCAAAAATTTCAGGGCCGACCCTGGTCAGGAAGTGTCATGTCCTTTACTTTGGGGTCTCTATTTTGCCAGTCTTATGGCCATTTCTTCCACTTCGGGTGTTTACTGTAATAATGATGCATCATATTTGATTTTTTACTGTGATACTTGTACATTGCTATTGATTCTAATTTTACTTGATATTCTTCATTATAATTGATTCAAATAGTGATCGACCATTGTACATAAAAATATTAAATGTATGTGTCATAACGCAATAAAACAAAAAATAATCAGAATTGCGGTTCCATTTTAATGGCAAAGTGCAAGCTCGTCGTTTCTCTTTCTCTTTCATTTTCATTTTATTTTTTATTTCTTGGTTGGAAAGACTAAGATTCAAGAAAAAGAGAGACAAAACTGGTGTATTTTTGTTGTAGATGAGTGGATTGGAGATGGGGGTGTCTGAAGTTAGGAGGTGGGTTTAGGGATTTGAGTGGAGAGAAGAGGGTGACCAACAAAGAAGGAAGGGAGAGTGTTGTTTTTTTCATTATTTTTTTTCTTTCTGAAGTTTATATTATTCATTTATTTATTAATAGAGACAAAATAGGTATTTTAAGAAAAATATTGATTACATAGTCAAAATTTGGTTGACCAAGTGACGACAATTTGGTATTACAAGATTTGATTGTAAGTTGATCTTAAAATTTCAAATTTCTAAAGGCTTGTAATTTCTAAAACATTGATGGTTGGTAAGAGTGGACATTGGTTGGGAGCGGACTAGCTATTGAAATTTGTCTTGGGCTAAACAAGTGTCATATGAAATTAAAAGTAAGAACCTCAGATTGAAATTTTGGTATCAGTTGTTACTTCCACCCGTCTTTGTATAGTTATTGGCTTTGGTTCTAAAGATGTTGAAGTGCTCTCGAATTACAATATACTGTCCGATGAAGAACTGTTATGCTCAATATTTTAATTTAGATTTTGGTCATTGTCAGGTCTCAAAGGCATTTGCTGAGGGAAGAACTTCTCTTGAAGAATATGTTCACACCTTAAAAACTCTTGCTGGTATCCCTGTCCTCATAGAAGCAGTAGGTATTGGCAGGGGGAAGGAAGATTTGACAAGCCTTGCAATGGAGCCTACTAAAACTAATCTAGTGTTTCCTTTCCGGCCCAAAATACCAGTTGGCAAAGCATGCTCTTCCCTTGCATTTGAGGACATAGTCAAGTTTCTAACTGGAGATTTCCGGTTAAGCAAAGCTCAATTAAATGATATTTTCTGGGAAGCAGTCTGGCCCCGTCTGTTAGAAAGAGGGTGGCACTCTGAGCAGCCGAAGAATCATGATTATTATAGTTCCAAACATCAGCTGGTTTTTCTTATGCCTGGTGTTAAGAAGTTCTCAAGAAGGAAACTTGTGAAAGGAGACCACTACTTCGATTCTGTTCGTGATGTTTTAAGCCGAGTTGCATCAGAACCGAAACTTATCAAGCTTGAGGACGAAGAACCTAGAGTCAGCAGCTGCGAGGAAGTACATGAAAGAGAGCCAGAACCCACAATAAACCATGATGATCCAGCTGATCATCAGCAGCTTTATTACCTTAAACCCCGAGTTTCAACATACAATCCAAATCTTTTGAGGTTAACTGTTGTGGATACTAGTTTGGCTTGTGGAGAAAAATCATCGAAGGTAAGAGAGCTGAGAAATCTACCCTCTGATACTGGAATTACTTCTATCTTGAGTAATCATTCAAAGGAATCTGATGGTGATTCCTCCGGGGATTCAGTCGATGTGCCAGACTCTGTTGTTATGTTATTGAAGGGTCAGAAGAAACCTAGATCTTCCAATCATAGTAAGGGTATGGTTGACAATAGCAATTCAAACCAAAGGATGTCAATCGATGACTCAAAAGCTGCGAAGAAATTGGTGGGGAATCACCACTATCAGGACCCAGATTTATCTAATGCCAAGCAGTTGAGGACCATCAAGAACTGCTTCAGTAGGAGAGTGAGACCTGGCCGTTCAAATTTGTTGCCCCCTCTCACGAAACAGCGGACATTGGCTGCTTGTGCAAAGGATGACACAAGTTGTAGCATGGAGAAGTTCATGGTGGGTTCTGGATTCACACAAGTGGAACCCAGTTTCAGGTCTAACTCACTAGATGTTTCCAAAGTTGGTCCTTTTGACGAGAAGAAGGTATTATCAACAAGTTCTTCGTTAGAAGGCAGTCCAAAAAGGGACAGCAACAAAGGCATTCTTCATGAGAATATGTATGGTACGGGAATATCTCTTGCGGAATGTGAGAAACCTCAATCACAGCCGTTGATCGACCTAAACGTACTCCAGGGCCTATCAGATTCTGAAAATGGTGAAATATGCGACACGAAAGTCGATGAAAGCCAGAAAAACCCTAATGCTAATGTTTTATGCTTTTCCTCTGACAAATACGAGCTTGTGAAAGAACCTAACAACTTGTGTACTTCCAGTAATGTCAATGCTGCAGAAAAACACCTAATTGGGAGTCCTAGGAGGCAAAGCACAAGAAACCGGCCATTAACAACACGAGCATTGGAAGCTCTTGCATTTGGCTACCTAAGCACAAAGCGGAAGCGAAAAGGCACGGAAAATCAGAGGCAAGATAACCCAGTATCAAAGCATTTCCTGCAAAGCTCACATCAGAGCCGATGTAACTTCAAATTCTGGCAGCATTAGCAGTGGTATCTTGGATGATAAGGATCAAAATGGTGTGGACGGAGTTTGTAAGGGTAGCAAAAGTACGGTTAGCAATTCTCTTTCTGAAACTGAAAGAAAAGTAGCTCTAGAGCTAGTGGAGATCTCTAAAGCTACCTATCATCCAGGAGTTTTGAATTTCAATGATGATTGATCTAGTTAAGGTGCTTAGGTTACCAAAGACAGCACATTTTATACTGTCTTCTTTTCATCTTTCTACAATCCCTGTACCATTCAGTTAACCGTTACAATGCATCACATCACGGTACTGACATCCATTTGAGAAGAAATATAGGTACCTTTTACTCTCTGTCGTGATTTGGCATGTTACAGCCACAGCGGTTAGGCAATGGGCACTTGCTGACCATTGCTATGTAATGTTTGTAGAGGAAACAAGCTTGTTTTACAAATTACACTACAATCTTCATATTTCAAATTCTGTACTCTGAAGTAAATTCTGTTGGCAAAAGTTGAATATTACCGGATTGTAAACATGTCAATGTCCTTGGGTGTATTGTTACAAGCTATTCACAATCGATGAACGTACTGGTGGGGATTGGAAGGCATTGGATAAAGGAAAACTTAAAGATTTTATAATTTTATTTATGAGGTTTAATTCAATTTAGAGTTATGTTAGGTTAGTGTTCTATATTTGTAACCTTAAATGGGGTTTCCTATGTTGCCTATATATATGGTTCTATGTAATAGTTTTATATTAGCTTTAGATTAATGAGATATTGAGTAGATTGTGGCCGTTTGTGTTGGGGTTGTGTTTTGACCCTTGTTCTTCATTTTCTATTCTTATTCTTCTTGATATTTTGATCCTCTCTTTTGGATTGGTTCTTCATATATTCTGGTTTGGGGATCGTTTGAGTAGTTCAGTGGATTTCTTAATAGCTGTTCGACATTACATACGCTCTAATTTTTTGAAAGGGCAGGAATGGTGTTTATATACATTGTGGAAATGCAAGACGTGATGCTTGAAAGACCTGATGTTTTTTTTTCTTGTTTAACATCACCTTGTTCTTGTGGTTTTTATGTTTGCTTGGCGGTTACAGGGGTTTGTAAAGCTGCCTTAGCACCAATCTCCTATCTCAACTGAGCTACTCAAGGCTGTATGAAGTATTCATGTTTTGACAAACTTTGTGCAACATGAAGCAACAGTATTTAGGTGAGTCCTCGTTATTTTAGTCATGTTGCAATGATTTTAGGTTGTAGTATTTTAATAATGATTTCATCTGTTAGTATTGAATTGAAATTTCTGTCAATGTTTTTATTTGTCTCTTCTGCTTTGTTTGAGCATATTCTACATGCTTCTGTTCTGTTCTTAAGCTTACTTGCAAAAATAAAAATCATGAAATAAAAAGGGCCAAGCTGGTCTTAGGCCTATATTCTGCGTACTTTAGGATAAAAAGTTACAATTTTAAGGATTTTATTTAAAGATGATACCAGGTGTTGTTAGGCCAATATACCATATTCTGCTATGAAGGATTAATTCTTACAAATCTACGATGTTTTTCTTTTGTCATTGTATCTAAGTTATTTTATTCAAACTTGTAACTAGTTTCCCCCCGAAGTGTCCGAATGTTTTTGATCTAAAAAATGTAAATTAAAAAAACAAAAAACAAAAAACAAAGTGAAGTTATGGCTTGGGACGCATTTTCCCCTTGCACTTACTTGCACCTTTATGAATTTGTAATTAAAATACTATTTGGCTATAAATTTGGGACCTGATTAGTGGTGGTGACGTGCTAGGTTGTTGTACACGTCTGTGTTACATGGACTTGGCACTTTGGGCTGAAGTACCCTGTTTCGACACGACACGACACGACACGACAAGGGTGCGGGTGTGGGATCTATGTCGGATTCGCCTGTTCTCTCTCGGACATGGCTTTTTATAGACAGCAAAAGAAATGAAAGAGGAGAGAGCAAGAGAGAACCTGGTCGCCTGTCGAAACGGCGAAGACATCGGTTGCCGACTTTGATTCCTTTGGTCGCTGCTTCGACATGCTCGATCTCCATCTCCTGCCTTGTCTTCTCTCTCATCTCTCGATCCCCTTCTCTGTCTTCTCTCTCATCTCTCGTCTCTTGATTTGTTGATCTCTCTTACTCGCCTCTCGTCTCTCGTCTCTCGCTCTCGATCTCGATCTCGATCTCACTCTACTCTCTCTCTCTCTCTCTTCTTCTGTTTGTCTGACTTCTCTTTTCTTCTTTCTTCTCTTGTCTCTGTTTTATTTTCTTCTTTCTTCTCTTCTCTCGATCTCCCTCTTTTTCTTCTCTCTGTTCTATTTTCTTCTCTTCTTCTTTATATTATATTAGTATATAATATAAATTACGTTAATATAATAATATATAATATTATTCATATCATATAATATTATTCATCCATTATTCATATTACATTTACATTAAAATATAGTATAAATTACATTAATATAATAATATATAATATTATTCATCCAAAAAAAATTATATAATATAATATATCATAAATAATATAATTTTTATGTTTAAAATAAAAATAACTTATTTTATCATATATAACATAATTTATTTTATATATAAAATAATTTTTATTTTTTATTTATATAATATAACTTATCTTCATATAATAAATATATATATTTTTAAAAAAATTATTTAACGTATCTCCGTATCCGTATCCATATCCATATCCATATCCAAATTTGGATATATATCCACGTATCCTTAATTTTTAATTTTTAGTTGTCCGACCCTTAGATACGCACCGGCACCCGCACCTGCACCCGATACCCATATCCGAGTCCGTGTAACATAGGTAGATGTAGAATGCAAGTTGTTCTTGTTTCTTGATGTGTGTTGATCGAATGGCTCAAATTAATCATCTTGAAATCAATACTATTGAAAACTTGATAGGGATTTATTTATTTATTCTTTATTCTTTATTTCCCATATTAGGGGTTCTCAAGAAAGGGAAATGCTAACCATTGATCATTGGGTGACTATGAAGCACGGACACGGACACGGACACGGACACATGACACGGCAATTTCCAAAAAATGGGAACACTTTATGTGTTATGTAGATTCATATTACATTCATTTTAAATCAAAATTAACAAACATTAACATAGCAATATTAATTCAATAAATATAACTACTACATTTAAACAAATTAATAGATCATCCATTCACAAAAAGTCATAATAAACGATAACAAGAACTAAGACGAGAAGGAAAAACATTCAACATCCAACAATATGCTTTGCAAAAGTACTAAATAAGAGAGGCAAAAGAAGGGAAGGGAAAAAAAAAAGAAAATTTAGCCTCGTTGTGTCCCATGCTGTCTTGATATGGACACGCGTGTCCCCGCCGTGTCCGTTACAAAAAAATCATTAAATTAAAGGGATACGCCATCTGGCGTGTCCTGTACGTGTCCTCGACGTGTCCACATGTTGAACACCACTACGGCACCGATTTTGGAGTGTCCATGCTTCATAGTTGGGCGACTATGAAGTACAAACACTTCAAATAGATGCTGTAGCAGTGTTGAACATGAGGACATGCTGGGAACACGTATGGGACACACCATATGGCGTGTCCCTTTAATTTTATTATTTTTTTTTGCAGGAGACACGGTAGGGACACACCGAGGGCACGCGTGTCCAGATTTGGACATGGTGGGGGTATTTTTTTAATTTTTGTAAATTTTTTTTGGGGTTAAAGTGCAAAATTAAGAAAGTAAAAAAAGAATATTGTTGGATGTTGAATGCTTTTCCCTTGTCATCTTAATTCTTATTATTTATTATTTTTTTTTGTGAATTGATGGTTTATTAATTTGTTTAAATGTAGTGATTTATATATATTGAATTAATGTTTGTTTTTATTAATTTTGATTGTTTAGTAACATAATATTAATCTACATAGCAAATATATATAAATGAAAAAATTGCCGTGTCTCCCGCCGTGTCCATGTCCCCCGCCTTGTCCGTGTCCGTATCCGTATTCGTATCCCCATTTTTTTGAAATCGCCGTGTCCGTCTCCGTGTCTGTGCTTCATAGTTGGGCGGTAATCAACGCTGGTATATGTCTGAAAAGTGTATTAAAATATGTAAGATAGACATAAAAATTTATTGGAATATATAAAATGTGTATTGGAGTTTTAATTTTTGACATCATTTAATCTTTAACCAACGTCCAGCGCCAAAAAATGCTTAGTGCATGTGTGGTTATGGTCACACTGGTTCAAATTAATTTGAATCATAGATCAAAGAGATATCAGATGCTAATCCTCCTTGGTTCCCTTAGACTACTATGAATTTAGTGAAGACTCATTAAAGTATACCCTAGATATTAGACCAAACCTTCCTGGATCCTTTAGTTACTAGAATAACCCAATTTAACACTGGACTTTACTAGTAATTTGCTTAGGGAAGGTGTATATGTACTTGACTTTAGCTGTTATATAGAACTTCAACACAAGCTGTGAGAGTGAGAGAGAGATTCACGTACCTTTTCCTTTTTCCTTTCTCTTTTCAAATCTCTTCCTAAATCCATTCTCCAAATACAATCTTAGAGAAGGTTTATACGTTGTTGAATTTAGCAGTTAGAACTTCAACAGCAGCTGAGAGAGAGAGAGAGAGAGATCATTTTCTCTAATAATAGTGATCAAATGGCACCATCAATGGAAATGATTGATGAACTTGTTCCTTTATAGTGGTGGTCACAGTGACAGACAGTTCTGTAAATTGATGAGTATTTTTTTTTTCTTTTTTAATTTTTTGAAAATCATGCTTGGCTAGTTGTAATTATCTAGGCAATAAAGCCTGAAATAAAAAATGAAAAAAAGAGATTTGTAAAGAAATATTACATAGAAAATTCCACGAAAATAATTTGACATTGATATTTTTGAAATAATAAGTTACTTTGATGAGTCTTTTGATTTAAATAAACAGATGTGAACGTTCCACATCATTTTTTATAAATCTTTTGTATATATGTTTTCTGTTTGTATATCATTATTACTCATTATAAGATAAAGCATTTAATAATATTACACTTTTTATTTTATATTTTTACCACTTTTAGGGTTGCTTTGGCAATTGTTTTAGTAGTATTTTTTTTATTATAAGATTTTATTGGGAAAGTTGAGTAGGTCCTTTTAAAAAAGTTTTTTTTTTTTTTTCTTTCCTAGATTAGATACAATGATTGGGGGGGGGGGGGTCAATTGTCACTTTTTTTTTAGCCGAAAATAAACATGCTTTAAAAACTTTGGTTTAATTAGCCAAAAAGTAGATAAAAAACAAAAACAACACAACCTTATTTTACCATAGGATGTGACACATCCACAACAATTAGATGTTAATAAGGTTCATGTGGAACCAATTGCACCAACCGTTGTGAATTTCTCATGTCAGATGATAAACTAAATATGGTATAAAAAGATAGGAAGCCTAGAATTGTTATAAAGTATTCCAAGTCTATGAAAAACTAATAGAAATAACATGCTGGATCCTCAAACCTGGATCCTTTAGTTAGGAGAATAAACAATTTCAAACACTTGACTTTGCTAGCTTGGGAAGGTGCATATGCACTTGACCTTTTAGCTGTTAGAACTTCAACACCAGCTCAGAGAGAGACACAGAGAGAGAGAGAGAGCTTGATCATTTCAGCCACATGCATCCTTTGGTCCTAATGGACTCAGACGATGACAATGAGGAAGTTGACTGCTTCGGCTGTCAACGACCAATATTGTCTGCAGGTCCTGCCTATAGTTGCACCCCTTGCAACTTCCCCAACGAGATCAACCATGCCCTCCACCCCAACACCCTTTTATCCTTACTGCAAATTCAATGTCCGGTTGTGAGTTCCAAGAATGTAACGCATCCTGTAAACCTATCTGGAGCTTCACCTACGCTTGTTCCCTCTGCAAGTTTTACCTGCACATCGCATGTGCATCATTGCCTCGGAGTGTTAAACACAGTGGTCATAAACATCCCCTAACCCGCCTGCTGAAGCCAGCTATCTTTACTTGCAATTAGGGGTGTGCATAATACCGCCACAACCGCACCGAGCCGCACCGCCAAGGCAAATTCGTTATTATTTGCCAATCGAACCGCCGGTTTTTGGTAAGAAAAATGACAAATTCTAGTGACACTTTTATCAATCCGCCGGTTTCTATTTTTCTTCCAAACCGCACCGACCCGCACCGCTATTAAATCATGTTTTATAAGATTCTAAAAATTCTTTTTTACTTAAGTTTGTTTGTTGTTCTATACCTTAGAATATAGTATTACATTATTGCTCGAGGGGAATTCAAGATATCAGTAATCTAAAATAAAGTTGGATTCCAATTCACTTTTCAATTTTTTTTTTTTTCTGGCCATGTTGCAAACTTGTATCAGCTCACTTTTCAATCTAAATACTTTTCAACAGTAAACATTTTCAATATATTGTAAACCTTGAATGATATTAATTTTATGTATTGTATTTGATCATTGTAGCTTCCACAGATACTTGTAATGAACTGATAGCATAGTCGTTGATATTATCATGTTGTTGCTACACTTGCTGCATCAGAAGAAAGTTTCGCAAGATGTTTAATATCACGGTATCTCTCGTCTTTTTTTTACTCTTTGATTTAAGTTTTGTAATTTGAATTATATTTTTTATAAACCGCCCGAACCGCCAAGGCAAATCCGCCATTATTTGCCAACCGAACCGCCGGTTTTTGATAAGGAAAATGGCAAATTCTAGTGACACTTTTATCAATCCGCCACCCGCCATACGGTTTCTATTTTTCTCTCAAACCGCACCGACCCGCACCGCGCACACCCCTACTTGCAATGCATGCGACATATGGGAAGGAATATCCTACCTCTGCATGACATGCCTGTTTTGGGTCCACCCAAATTGTTCCTTGTTGCCAACATTCATGGTGACAAATAGTAGACTTCATAAACACCCCCTCATCCTCATATCTTCTCTTTGTCTAGACAATTCCAGGGGCCCCTTTTTTGACCGCAAAATCTGTCATAACCAAACAAACCAAAAATACTGGTTTTACAATAGTTTGGAATGCAGTTTTGTTACCCATGTGGGTTGCTCGACATCAGAGATACTACAATCTTGGTTGAACTCTAACTTGGTTTTTTATTATTATTATTATTATTATTATTATTATTATTATTATTATTATTATTATGTCCTGTTTGTTCTTGTGATTAATTTAGTAATATTTTCATCCTTTTTGTGCTTTTCAGGGGTCAGCACAGTTGGTCGATTCTTGAACTGATTTGATTATCCCTTAACGGAAACCACTGTGGGAAAGGATGAGAGAACAACACAGAACATTTCAGCCATGAACACTGCTTAATGCTAGGTGATGATCTGGTTATGATGAAGAACGACGATGAAAAATGTGATGGGTGCATACAACCCATCTTGGCTCCATTTTGTAGCTGTGAGCACTGTAACTTTTTTCTTCATGAATCATGCGCTAAATTGCCAAGAAAGATGCAACACCCGCTTCATGTACAACATCAACTCACCCTCTTCGCTACGGTTTTCCATGATGGTGCCTTTCAGTGCCGTGCTTGTTATTCTCTGCAATGGTTTCGCCTATACTTGCCTTGAATGCAACTTCTACCTTGATATCAAATGCAGTGTTTTTCTGGATCAATCGGTCATGAATCTCAACAATACTTAATGTGTCTCAACTTGGTAAATTCCAGAGATTGCATCACTTGTGGTAATGGAGAGGCTGAATTCAAATGTGCTATTTCCCGTTCCGTTTCTTCTTGCACTTAGTTGTGCTATGTTACCAACGATAGTGAGACACAGAAACCATAAACATCTCCGCATCCTCAGATACTCTCCAATTGAAGGAGAAGTTGAAGATCCAGACCAGTACATCTGTGATATTTGCGAATACTTCAGAAACCCAATGCACTGGTTCTACTGTGCAGAATGCAATTTTACAGCGCATTTGGATTGTGCGGAGATCCGTGGAAGTACATCAAGTTTGGTGGCACCACCTATGAATATGAGCCTCATCCACACCCTCTCGCTTTGGCTAAAATGACAAGAGACAACTGTGATGACTTGTGTGAGATATATGGCGATCCTTGCAAAGCAATGACTTTCCAATGTGCTGGTGCAAATTTAACATCAACTGGAACTTTGATGCCAAATTGTTCATATAGTTATTATTTTTCCTTTTTTGTTTTCTGTTATGAAAACAACTCAAGACAAATATAGTGTAGATCTGTCTCTCAATCCTTGTCTTTTACGGTTGTGGGTGTTTTTCAACTCTAATTTCTGGCGGTGAATGACGGCAGCAGTGGAGTTAGGTAGCAGCGGTTGGGATGACGGCAATCACGAGTTTGATCTTTAGCTTGATGTACAGTGGCGGAGTCAAAAAAATTAATTTAGAGGGGACACTTATTAATTATAATAATTTTTACAAAAATATTTCACGTAAATTTTTTATGATTAATTTTAGGAAACATCAAAAAAAAAAAAAAATTATTTGTAACTAGTGTATCATGATAATACAAAAAAAAAAAAAATGGATATAAGCCTTAAAATAAATTATATAATGTTAAATTATTTTTTGATACAAAATTTGATTAAAAATTCTATATAATGGTAATACTACGTTATCATTGATTTGTAACATTACTCACCAATGGTAAATAAACGCATAAAGAGTGAACTTCACATGTCAAATGTAGGGGTGAGCAGCGGATATACCGATCCGCCAAAACCGACCGAACCGAACCGATCCGCCGCATTTTGGACGGATGCGTGATGATGAGCGGACGGTTGCGGATTGATTTTCTCCAATCCGCCAATTTGGCGGACGGATGGCGGATTTGAGATTTTTTGGCCGCAACCGAACCGCCAAACCGCCAAATCGCGAGCACCTGTAGTAATTTATAAGACTTTGTATTTTCAATTTGTTTAAATATAAAAAAAAAAAAAAAAAAAAAACCAAGGGGGGCACGTGACCCCCTGTCACATGCTCCCTCCGCTACTGTTGATGTAGATCTTGGTGATTCTTCTAGAACCGCAGTTGTTTTTTTGGCAGATTTATTGTTTGTAAATTGTACAAGGTTTTTAGTTTCGCTTTTGGGCTTTGTTATTTTTTATATTTTTTGTTTTGTATGATGCTTATACTTTTTGTTTTAATGTAACTGTTTTTAACTTCTTTTTAAAATTAAAAAAAAAAAAGAAAAGAAACTAATTTGTTTCTTGAAAAATGATATACAACTATTTCTAAATTAATTTTTTAAACTTAATGATGTGTAAGTGAGATTATTGGTTGATGATTAGAGAAAACATAAGAGAGAGAATTGCCTTAGATATTCAAATAAATTGTCACAATTAGGCTTAGAAAGTGAGTCTAATTTTGAACTAGAATGGAACTATTCTATATATTATCATGCATGCGTGCAAATCAAACATTATTGCATCACGCGGCTCACAAAAAATTTAAAAAAAAAAAAGCTTAAATTTATTTATTGATTGTTATTATAATTATTATTTCCATTTCACATAGACCGAAAAGATTCAACTGCATTTACAACTGTAAGTATTGAAATGTCCTAACCCGGGGATATTAACAATAATGAGATTGCAGATGGCACATTCAAAAGCAATGCCTATGCGAGTATTACCACATAAGTCACATGTGGAGGAGGAGTCGTCTCTCTCTTTCTTTTTCACAAGATTGACATCATATATGAGGGTGAGCATCCAACTTACATAGCTGGAAAATCGACTTTTAGCGGCGTTTTAAAAACGCCGCTATAAGTACTAAAAACGTCGCTAATTCTTTTTGTGACGTTTAGTACCAAACGCCGACGACGCGGCCGTTGCTATAGCTTTATGGCGTTTGAAAAACGTCGTTATATTATTATAGGCGGCGTTTTTAAAAACGCCGCCAAAAGTCCTACCTAGTGACGTCACTATGACATTTAGCGACGTTTTGAAAAGGGTTTTTGACATTTAGCCACAAAGCTACGTACACGAGAAGGGTTCCATCAGGTAGAAGCTCCGCTTGCTCATCAATTTCTGCCAATGTTTTCCGAATAGTTGTAACAGCATGTGTGTTACAAAGTTAAGGTAAAATAAATAAAATAAAATAAAACACTAAAAATATGTGAATAAACCTGCTGTCTCTGCAGATTTGCAACCACTAGGGTGGTGTCCTTACGGGCCTATTAAAAATAATCTTTTCATAATAAGCAACAACAATTAAGAAAATTAAACAAAACACAGAAGTATGAGTGAGAAAAAAATATTCATTAACTCAACCATGAAGAAAATAGACAAACAAATTAATGAAGCTAATTCTATTCTGCAACTTGACATAGTTACCAACCAATTAGATGATATTTCATACTCAATGGAGATCAACGGTCCTCGCTTTTAAAACACACACATAAATTTAATTGGATTTATTAAGCAATTTTCACTCTGCTAAGATGTAATGAAAGGCTGAAGTTACTAAATTTACACTAAATTACACTGACATCAACTGAAAGAGTCCATAATTACCTTAGTCTTGGTGAAGAGATTGCTTTTCTCCTTCAAGAAAGGTGATGTCAAATATGATTGGGAATTAAGGGGTAAGTTGGATGATTTGCTGAATAAACAAGAATTATATTGGGCCCAGAGGTCGAAGCAGCAATGGCTTGCTAATGGAGATCGAAATTATAAATTTTTTCATAGGATGGTAACATGGCGGAAACAACGAAATAGAATTGCTTGTCTACAGCTTGAGGATGGATCTATTATCACGGATTAGGAACAAATTCTACACCAGTTTGTCCAACATTTTACCACTCTATTCAATGCTAATATTGCATCAACCTCAACTCTGGACCAATGTTTTCATTCTGGTGATTCTGTTAATTTTAATGTGTTGAATGCTGTCAAATTCCATCTTTCTGTTACACATAAATCTTTGCTAGATAAGCCTTTTATTGGTTTTGAGATCACTAACTCCCTTTTTCAAATGGGAAAACTTAAAGCTCCCGAGCCTCCAGTCTTACATCTTGGGTTCAAATAATATTTGCTGAGGAATTTCAATTAGTCGGAATTCACCTCCAGTCTTACATCTTCTTTTCATTGATGATATTTTCATTTTTATGGAGTTTTGTCCAGAGGAGGTTTGGTGTCTTCATCAGTTTTTATAATATTTTTGTGATGCGTCAGGATTAAAGATTAATTTTCAAAAGTCTGAGCTGTTTGTAAGTCCTAATTTTAAATTCCAGCATCGACATTTTCTGGATAATATTTTAAATATTCATCGTGTGAGTAAGCCTAGCCTCTACTTGGGGGCAAATTTGGATTTCAATACCACTAAAAAATATGAGGTATTTAGGGCCTTGATCAAAAAAATTCATAAAACGTTTCAGCACTGGAAATGTGGTCTTCTTAATATGGCAGGCCAGTGTACTCTGGCTCGATATGTTCCTCAATCTATTCCCATTTGCTTTTTCTCTTTTTTAAAGATTCCTAAGTATGTTTTAGACAAGTTATCTTCAATTATCCAGAAGGTTTTTTGCGGTTCGTATGGTAGTAAAGGTTTTTGTTGGCAGAATTGAAATAAGATTTGTTTACCTCTTCCTTGGAGAGGCCTAGGGTTGAGGAATCTTGGCTATCTTAATCAAGCTCTGTTAGCAAAATAAGCTCTGTTAGATTATCAATCACTGAAACAGAGCAATACTATCGCATTGCAGAATCAAAACTTGGCAACAACCAAATCAACAAAACAGAAGAGAGTTATAATATATATATATACATACATATATATATATATATATAGAATCACTGAACCAACACAAACAAAATAGAATCACCGAATCAGATTTACGATAGTCATATAAAGAGAGAGAAGGGGTAGATCCGAACCTTTTTGCCTTCTCTCAATGCCTTGATCTCCGCATAACAGATAGGCCTTCGCAATCGAGAGAGAGACCTTCGAAATTGAGAGAGAGCGCGCTTTGAAATCAAAATCGAAATCGCCGAGATGTCATTCTGAGATGAATCACCGAGATTCGATCGATCGATCCGTTGGGAGAGAGCTTGAGAGAGAGCGATCCGTTGAGATATCGATCGATTGATATTCTGAGATGAATCACTGCTATTGGAAGTATTTGAGAGAGAGAGAGAGAGAGCGCGAGCCGTCCACAGATCAGGAGAGGGTTGAGTGAGTGAGAGCTTAGGAAGGGGGTGTAGAAGAGTGAGTCAACGGCCGGCCCATTTAGGGAGATAGTGTTTAGAGACTTGAGGCGCTTTTGAACGCCTCCTATCATTAAAACGGTGCCGTTTTCATTTAAAAAAAGGCGACGTTTGCAAAACGCCGTTAAATATTATAAAATAGTGACGTTCAGAAAAACGCCATTAAATAAATGCCGTTAAAACCTACATTTCCTGTAGTGTTATAGGTTCGCCCAAACTTGATATAAGGTTATTGACCCGAATGCATTTCAAATGAGCAGAAATGTCACAGCCTGGTTCTGCACACTTGTAGGTCCAGTGCTCCGGGTTTCTTTTTTTCTCACAAATGTCACAGTAATATTTGTCCAAATCATCATCTTTATCTGTGGAGTATGTAAGGCAAATAAAATGTCTGTGGCATTCGTGCTTACCTGTTTGCGGCAGTGTGGCATGGTCCGTGCAAAGGTTAAAGTTGCAATCTACACATTGCAATTTGACGTGGTACCCAACATTACCACATGCCTTGCAGGACTGATCCTTGGTAAAATTGTGGAGGACAAGGTCGTGCCCATGTGCCTCGTGCCTGAGGGTGTTTTGAATTAGACTACAGTGAATGTTGAGGTTGAAATCGCATGTCATGCAATTGTAGGTAAAGCCATTGCAAAAATTGTGGCAGGCATCACACTTGAAAATGCCAATGATGGAAGGTGACCTTGGGAGAAGGGTAAGTCGGTGACATGGGTGCAGTGGATGCCATAGATCAATGGGTAATTCAGCACATGTTTTGTGGAGAAAGTAGTGATGACATTCAAGGCAATGGTAGAAAGAAAGGAGTATTTTAGATGATAGACTGTGCGCGACCATCAAATTTTTCATGGTCATTCCCTAGCACCTCCTCGTCGCATAAAGTTAAGTAATGATCATGGCTAAAATGATTTATCATTGTCACTTTCATTTCTTCCCCTGGGCCTCCTTCTTCATTGATATCAATGTTTGTCCTGTCGAATAGTTTATCTAGTACTTCACTTTCCACCTGAGCCCTTTTGTTGAAGATCGTACTGAATATATAAGAAACATAACAAGAAAGAAATAAATAAGTAATTAGGGGTGTTGAGATAGCACAATAGGACGTTCAACACATTTCCATGAACTTGAGCCTTAAATCTGCCTCTAGATTTGAATATTAAAACAGATTTGATTGGTGTAAAATTTTTGAAAACTAAAACAGATTTGAAAAACTGACCAAACATCACAATTTCAGTCAGTTCAGTTTCACTGTTTTTTATTTTTATTTTTAACAGCAGTAGATGTAATGGTAAAAAGAAAGAACTAGGACCTATTAATTTGAAGAGGGGGAAGAAAGATAGCTAACCTGAAGAAGTGCCTTCTGTTAGATATTGTGCAAAGTATATGTGCAGCACAGTTACAATCGAGACAATAATAGGACCAACAGTCTGTGTAATTTGCTTTATTGCAAATTAAACACGGTGAATGGCTGCAGCTGCTGTTGTTGGAATCATCCAGTTGAAGGAGAGACTTGATGAGGGCGAGGGGGTGATCATGACATGCAAATTTCACAGGGCTTTGTAGTATAGCACATTTTGGGTGCACCCAGAATTGGCAAGTGGTATATGGTTTTGCCTATGGGTTTACTGCCACTGGCATCGCAGCCAAAGCTGGCATCTGTCTCATCTCAGGAGTCTGAGTGGGTGTTCATCATGGCATTCACTTTTGGTTGTCTCACGTAATGAAGCACATATAATGTCTATCTTGAATTTGCTAGAGGAAACAGTACAAGTGTAGTAGAAGCTGTAGGAGTCTTCATGACAGGCATCACATTCATGACAGACATCTCTCGCTCCTACGCTGTCATGGCTGTTATGTCGACTTGAAAGGCGGTCTGCGATGAGGGTACGGCGATGATGGGGGTGCAAGTGGTGTTTGATCTCCTGAGTCAGTTGACCACAAGATTTGTGCAGAAATAAGCTGCATTTTGTGCAACCATATGTTGTACCTTGCATTATAGGATGCAAACAGGCATGACAGACAACATTCTTTTTCTCTTGATAAAGGATCAAAGGATGCTCATGGAAAAAATGGTTGATCTCCATCTCCATCTCTCTCTCTCTCTCACACACACACACACACACACACACACACACACACACACACACACACACAAATACACACACTACCAGAGCTGGTTGTTGAAGTTTTAATTGGTAAAGTCAAGTACATATACACCACCTCCAAGCAAACTGCTAGCAAAGTCAACTATGGAAATTGTTTATTCTACTAACTAAAGGGTCCAGGCAGGTTTAAGCTGCCCTTGCAAGTTGTTCAAGAAATGCATTATATGATGCTCCGGATAAACATGTGATTTTGACAAAAAATAATTTAATTTCTGGTTGTGCTAAGAACACAAATTCAAAACACACGTATCTTATTTTGTATTTTGAATATGTGCACTTCTAGACTTGGAAGTCGTTTGGGATTTATAGCGATCTCGGTTTTCCCTTTTCGTATCTGTTGTTTTCCAAACTTTGGTTCCATGATGTTGGTGGTTGTATACCCTGTTGTCATCTTTTAAATCCATTTGTTTGAATTTTAGGATGTGTTGGGCTTGGTTGTTACAGGTTGGTAGAGCCTTGGCTCCCATTGCTGTTGCCCAGTTTTTGAGTAGTCCGCTCGAGCGGGTCATTTTACGCTCGAGCGGGGTTTACACCCTTCCAGCATTTCGAGTTCCTGCAAAACTTCTGCAGGTGTGTTTTCTACGCTCGAGCGGGTTGCGCCCGAGCGGGATTGTTGGCGCTCGAGCGGGTAGTATCTCGTTGGTAAAAGTTCTGGGAGATGAAAATCTACGCTCGAGCGGACTGGTCTTTCGTGCTCGAGCGGGTGTGTTTTGTCTTTGTGTCTTGGCGCACGAGCTGGAATTCTTGCGCTCGATCGGACCTAGTTTTTTTGTTCTTGACGCTCGAGCGTTGTGTTTTCTGCTCGAGCGGGAATGTCGTATAATAGAGGGCAGCTGAGCATT
Source organism: Camellia sinensis (assembly GCF_004153795.1). Taxonomy (NCBI): domain Eukaryota; kingdom Viridiplantae; phylum Streptophyta; class Magnoliopsida; order Ericales; family Theaceae; genus Camellia; species Camellia sinensis. The sequence continues at coordinate 422,240 of NW_021024814.1, forward strand.
TTTTGAATCATTCTCTATACTTCCTCTCTCTCTCTTACTTTTCTAAAAACACTTTGAGAGCTTCTCTCTCTAGGATCTCCCTTCTCTCTAGGGTTTGATTTAGTTAGAGTGTCTTTTTATCCTCCGGCCTTTGTAAAAAGTGTGTTGATCGTCGAGGTCTTCGTTTTGATCTGAGAATCGTGGTGTTTGAAGCATTTTCACTTTCTTCAACTTCCCCGTTTGAGCTCTTACTTCGAGGTAGGGATGCCCTACTCCTCTTTATGAGCTTTGTCTTTAAATTTTAGCATTTTGACATGTTGGGGGTTATTGGGTAATTTCGAGAAAGTTTGGGTCTTTGTGTAATTTTTCAAAAGATGGGATTTTATTTATAATTAAACCTATATGCATGCTTGGCATAGAGAAATGATATAGATGATGAACTATGGATGAAAGTGGAACCTTAGGGTTGTTATGTTAATTATGGGAAAATGCCCTAATTAGTTGGATAAATTAATTTGTATAATTAATTTTGAGAAATGAAGAATTGAATTGAGAGTATTCAAATTGAAAAGATTATGGGATTAACGGGTGTGGTTAGATTCATTTAATCGCTCACCCAGGTTGAATGTTGATAATATATCCATTTGGTGCATTTATTTTCGGTTTAGAAATAACTGCTTTGGGCTATCGGTGGAGGATAGTCTTGATTGTTGTAGACAATGCATGATGATTAGGCAAACTAAAACTAATCAATTAAGTAAGCGATTGAATATGGTGGTCAGTACAATACCACACTAAAATGTGTATTGATTGGTTGAATTCGTATATGATAATTGTTTCTATACATTGTATTGTGTGGGAGGAGATGGGGGATGTACTCCACGGTTTATTGGAAGATGGGGGATGGACCTCTAAACCGGATTTCGTGTGACATTGATACAGCACTACAATGTGTATCAAGTGTTGATTATGGAAGTGTTTAGATTGATTTGATATAGCACTAAAATGTATATCGTTATCAATTGTGAAGTATAGAAGTGCTTCTATGTTATGTTGATACAGCACCAAAATGTGTATCGTTCGTATAGTATGGGAGTGTTTTATGTGTTATTGATACAGCATCAAAATGTGTATCCATCATGAATTTTGAAAGTGTTTTAAAAGATGAGTCTTATTCTCATCAAGTCATTTGGCTAAGTTTTGAGCCTTGTTTTCAAACTCAAAGTTGAAAAGGAAATGAGAAATGAAATGTAACATGGACTTAAATGTCATGAAACCAGAATGTGATATAAGTGAGTGTATCGGTGTTGACCATCTATCAACTGCTAATCTTTTAGTCATTGTTCATAGCTGGTTTAGTGTATTTCTACTGGGTTGTGGCTCACCCTTTATGGGACATCATTTTCAGGTACAGGTAGCATGCCACCTCCAAGGACATAACTTGGGAGGCTAGAGGCAGACAGACTGCTTTTGTTGTTTGTTTTCTTTTGATGTATTACATGTAAATTCAAGCCAATGGCTTAATATGTATTGAGTTAGCACTATTCTCTTTGTAACCAAGTGTTAACTTGGAAAGCTGTAAGCCCGTAGGGCATTTCTTTTGTTGTTAACATGTAATACTTTTGTAAGAACAACTCTGATTAATGGAAAGATAGTTGGTTTCTTTGTATCAATGCATGTCTAAAGAGATGGATTTTATGTATTATTTTGAGGGCGTTACAGGATTGACTTTTAAATGACCTTTTTGTTGTTTTTTGTTTTGGTTTGGAATTTTTTTATAAAAATTTTCAAAAGATTTTAGACTTTTAGAATCTACTCTACTAGATGAAGTGGAAAAATAAAAAGTCTGAAAAAAAGTTTACTAAAAAAAAGTAAAAAGCAGTTGGCTATTTTGAATTTATTTTTTTTTTAATCTTCTTTAGTAAAAATATTTTGCTTTTCTTACTTATTAGATTCTTCTACTCTAAACTGATCAAAAAAACAAAAAATGTTGATACAAGTTTGGAAAAAAAAAAAATCACTAAAGATAAAATATATATATATATATGTGTGTGGGTAATTTTCTGACCACACTGCCCGCTTAGTAATCATCTGGAGAGTACCGGCAGAATAGATGGTTTTAGCAAACCTGTAACAGAAAGAAAAGGCTCCGGTGGTGGCTCTTCCACCCGGGGGCACTCCGACGATCAAGTCAGTATATCTCTCAAAGATAATCAAGTGCTAAACTTTACTACTCAAAGTATAAAACTGTGTACCTTAGACCCACGGGAGTGCCTTTCTTTTATAGTTTACTCAATCTAAGTCCCACTAGAAGCCTGACTTCTATGGACTCCAATTCAGTGCTTACTTTGGATTCCTCAAGAGATAAGGATAAACTCCCTAAAAGTATTATCCTTATCTTAGCTAAGCCTCCTCTTTACTCTAGGACTCCTATCCCTTATCTTTTATCCATTTATCTCGGATTCCGATATCTTCGGAGATAACCTCGGCCTTGCCGAGATAACCTTGGCGTCACAACCTGGACACGTGGCATCTCGGCTGACATGTCGGCGTTACCTTGCCACGTGTTGGTATTTAGAAAATACATCCCCACAACTGCCTCCTAGGTTTTATTACCTCGGTATTATGAGGTGATGGAACCTATATCTGTATTTTCCTTCCAGTACCTCGGCGTAAGAACTCTTCGGCCAAGATCATTCATGTCAAGCCGATATGTCTCGTTTTTCAAGAACAAGAACTCAAATGAACTTTCCCACGCGCATGAGCTGTCATGCATCACTTCTCAACTGTTTCCTGCACACTTTTCATCTTTATTGGCCTGTGCCTGTGACGCGCTTGTAAGCCGTCTTAATCTGTCTGCGCCGTTTGACGCATGCGTTGTTCTAGGAGCATTAAATGCCCTGTTTTGCCGCCATTTCAAGTTTTTAACAAAACTTTATTTTTTCCGTCTTTCTTTCCTTACCTTTGTATTCGATTTACTTACTTTTCTCTCTCTAAAGCTCTTGCTTCTTGAATCTGCCATTGCTAATGCTCCAAGTTCTGTAACTGTCTTTGTTCGTCTTTTTGGTGAAGCTTTTACCACTCTGGTACTTCAGTAACCGTCGTCTATCTTCGGCGAATTCTATTCCAGCCTTACTTCATCTGGTAAGCAGTTGTTCCTTCTTACCTCAGTTTTTGATTTTTTTTGGAATTTTCTTGCTATTACTGCCATGGTTAAACATTTAATTTATTAGATTATTCATCCGGATGCGTTTATTCCACGATTTTTCTCATGTCTTGAACACTTGCACTGTTTCACCACTTTTTTGCCACTGTTCTTGGCCTTGAACCCTTTGTATTCTCCATGTTCTTGATAGCCCCTTTTTGTTCTAAATTCTGAAACTTCGCCTTTGTTTTCTGTTTTTTTTTGTATCTTTTCCAGATCCGTGCCTTTGATCTTCATCTTCATAGTTTTTAGGTTTGGGATTTGTTTGTAGAACCTTTAATTTTTTAGGGAAAACTGAAACAAGCCGTACTAATACTTACCTAGGTTTTTGCCGAGGTTCCAATAACCCTTTAAGAACATATTCTTTTGGTAACCAAATTCCTTTACACTGAAATCATGGGTATGTGGAGACATAGGGTAATACCCCAATCAAACTCAAATACTTTAGGGAAGAGTTCTCCATTCCAACCGATGTTCACCTTAGGCTAGCTGGGGATGACGATTTCATCATGCCTACAGACAATACGATGCCCTTTCCTATTGTAGCCTTTACTGAATGTGGACTCCGGCTTCCACTTAATCCCCTCTTTCGCGAAGTTCTCCACTACTATAGGTTGAACCCCATGCAACTTACCATCAACTCCTATCGAGTGATTAATGGTATCATAGCCCTAGCTAGGCAGGAGAATGTTAGGATCACCCTTGCCGATATCCAATATTGTTATACCATGTGCGCCCTGAGCTTAAAAGAAAAAGGTTTCGTCTATTACCTCAAGCCGAGGTCCATCAAGTTCAAAATCGTAACCGACCTCCCAGACTCCAACAAGGGGGCTGGAGATGACTACTTTATTGCCTCTGGAAATTGGGAGTTTGCCCCAGACGAGGATGTCCATCTATACCCTCCTCCTCGAATAGTTAAAGAGGGCAAGGGTAAGAGCCCAGCGTCAATACTTAGTTGTTTCTGTTCAAGTCTTCAATACTTTGTCTGTTTCTAATGTCTTGCTCTTCTTGCAGATGTTCGCAAGCCACCAAAGGATTTTCGTCAGTCCTACTTTCTAGGCAAAGACTTAAAGAAGCTCCAAGATCTGCCAATCCAAAAGCGCAAGGCTCCACTGGTACTGAATTTTATTCCGACGTACAAGTCTACACTGCCCGACGTCCCGAAAAGAAAGAAAAAGAGCTTATCTTCTCCCTCTGTTACCACTCTATAAACCGCATCAACATCTCGGGCTGACCAAGGGTCAACCTCTGATCCAGCCGATCAGCCATCAACTTCAGCCCCATACTTAATCCCAATACCAGAAAGAAAACGTCGGCGACGACTTGTAAAAACTGCTGAGATGGGTCGCCCGAAGCCTGTTGCCCAAGATCTCCTAGCCGACCTTCCTACGGACGTTGACGCTCGGCCGACGCAAACCATGCCCCCACCAAAGCCGAAGAGAACCAAGAAAGCCCAGCCAAAGGCTAAAGTGACTCAGGTTGAATCTGAGGACACTTTACCTATATCCAAACTGGCTGAGAGTGGGAAGACCACTTCCGTTCCCATAAAAAGGTCTGTTAAAACACAGCCATCAGAGTCCACTCAATCAAAGAAACCGAGGTCATCGCATTCCAAAATACCAAGAGTCCCCTGGGTGCCTGAAATCACCCTGGAAGATAAACCTGTTCTAGCCTGTGACAGTGCCGATGACATCAATGTCGGCGTGGCACTCAGTACTGCTGTTCTCCTTCCTGGAGATCTTGAGCGGAATGCCAAGATGAGCGAGTACGAGAACTACGCCCTCATGCTCCAACGTTCTGTACAAGTAAGTTCCCCTATTTGGCAACTTGTCTTTCTGCCTCTTTTTCTATACTTGTAAATTTTTGTGTAATAACTTTTCCTTTTTCAGGCCATTCAACATACCCATTCTCTCCATGCAAGCTTTTGAAACAAGGGAGAAGTTGGCCGATATGAGGCAGGAGGTTTCTGCCCTAAAAAAGGAAAACAAAACTTTTCTGACAAAGATGAAGAAGCTTGAAGACCAGGCTGAGGCTGCCACCAAAGCCCAAACCCTAGCCGAAGAAAAGGCCGAATCTGTCGAGGCCATTAAGAAGGTCGCCGAGGCCAAGAAGAGAGAGGCCGAGGACAAAAAGGCCCAAGCCGAAAAGGAACTTCAAGAGGCCTTATCTACTAAAGATGCCAAAATCAAAGCGGCCGACGAAAAGGCCTATGCTCAAGGAATGGCCGACGTTACAGAGGAATACAAACTACAAGTTAGGCAGACGTGCAACAGGGGCTTCTCCCTTGGTTGGATGGCCCTTGCAAAGAAACTTAATCTTCCTGACAATTCACCACTGCGCCAAGCCGACGCTATTTCTCTTCCATTTCCTCCACCTCCACCGCCAAGCCAAGCTGAAGATGAATCTGAGTCTGAATCTGAGGATGAGGATAAGGATGATGATGAGGCTTTGGTAAGGAAGCCCAAAGATGCTAGTGAGACCAAGTCCCCTCCTCAGGATGATCAAGTCCTAGACTTGACTCATGAGGAGGATGAGGAGGTTATCAAGGAGACCACTCCTGAGCAAGCATTGTTTGATGTTCCTCCAGTCGATAGAAGTCTTGATCAAACACTTGCCGAAATTGATGCCGAGTTGGCGGCGGAAAAGATTGCCGAGGTGGTTCCACCAGAATCCTCCGAGGTTCCAGCCTATCCAGCTGTTGATGCTGAAGGAGCCTGACTCCAATGTCTTTCTTTGTTTGAATTTTTTTACTTTTCTATTTTCTGGACAATGTAAGCTTCCTTTTGTGGCCGATGTGCCTATCTTTGTCACTGCCGAGCAATTTTCTTTTGGTTAGGCCGTAGTGCTTTTTTTGTACACAATTGCAACTGTTTTTCTCTGAATGCTTTAGTCTTTATTTTCTCTTGATTGCTTTTGCATGGTTCTATACTTAGAATATTTGGCATGCCTTTCATACTTTGCCTCCTTTGTGCAATCTTCTCGGGGTTAAAGACCTCAGGTATAGTAACTACAAGCTTTACTTCGGCAAGATACTGACCTGCAAACTTTTCATGAATTTCAACAAGTATATACTATTCAATGCTATCTTTGCAAACATTTCTCAAGTTATAACAAGTGCTAAACAATGATCTATTTGTAAATTGCTACAAATTTCAACAAGTGTTTAAACAATATACTTAGCTTTTATTTCAACCTGTAAATTGCTGCAAATTTCAACAGATGATCATATGTCGGCTTAACGTTATCTTGTAAATTACTACAAATTTCAACAAGTGTTAAGCATCTTCTTTAGGTTTAACCAACCTGTAGATTGCTGTAAGGGTTTAAGCAATGACCTCGACTTCACTTCAACTTGTAAATTGTTACAAATTTCAATAAGTGAAAAGAAACAGTAATATCGGCTTAACTGCAACTTGTAAATTGTTACAAATTTCAACAAGTGAAGATAAGGAATAATCTCGGCTTAACTTTAACTTGTAAATTGCTACAAATTTCAACAAGTGAAGATAAGGAATCAGCTTAACTTCAACTTGTAAATTGCTACAAATTTCAACAAGTGAAGATAAGAAATCAGCTCGGCTTAACTTCAACTTGTAAATTGCTACAAATTTCAACAAGTGAAGATAAGGAATCAGCTTGGCTTAACTTCAACTTGTAAATTGCTACAAATTTCAACAATTAAAGATAATGAATCAGCTTAACTTCAACTTGTAAATTGCTACAAATTTCAACAAGTGCTAAGCATATTCGTCTTCTCTTTGCCCCCAATGTGAACCTGAGTTCCACTTGGGTTCTCATTGTTCAGAAATAATATTGCACATCTTTTATCAGTGTAGAGGAATTCTGCTATAATTTTATTGATGATGTTGAAAAAATAACAAGGAACATCTAATGATAGAAAAATGTCAGATTACAAGTGTTCCATGGTCTAGGCAATACTTTGCTCTCATTATCTTCAAGCCGATAAGCTCCATTGCCTAATACCGAAATAATTCTGTAGGGTCCTTCCCAGTTTGGGCCAAGTTTGCCCTCTCTGGGATCTTTCTTGTTGCCGACGACTTTTCTCAGGACTAGGTCGCCGACTTGAAAATCTCTTGGATTGACCTTTTTGTTATAAGCTCTGGCAAGCTATTGCTGGTATACTGCGAGCTGAATTGCAGCTTTCTCTCTTCGTTCTTCCAAAAGATCCAGATCTCGGGCTAAGAGTATGTCATTTGTCCCGTTCTCAACTCCCTGGGTTCGGATCCCTGGGATGCCGATTTCCAGGGGAATGACTGTTTCTGTGCCATAAGCCATGGTAAAGGGGGATTCCCCTGTTGATCTTCTCGGTATAGTCCGATATGCCCAAAGCACGTTGGGCAATTCGTCTACCCATTTTCCTTTTGCTGCCTGCAGCCTCTTCTTTATTCCATCCAAAATTACTTTGTTGGATGTTTCTGCTTGCCCATTACTTTGGGAAAAACTTGGTGTTGAAAAGTAATTCTTGATCTTGAATTTCGCACAAAAGTTCTTGATGAGTTTGCTGTCAAACTGTGTTCCGTTGTCGGCAACTATTGCTCTTGGAATCCCAAATCTGGTGATGATGTTTCTCCATATAAAGTTCTTGACGTCCACATCTCGGATTTTGGCAAGAGGTTCTGCCTCTATCCATTTCGTAAAGTAATCGGTTACCACCAGCAAGTATTTTCTCTGCCCAGTTGCCTGGGGAAGTTGGATGATCAAATCCTAGACCTGACTCATGAAGAGGATGAGGAGGTTATTAAGGAGGCAACTCCTGAACAAGCATCATCCGACGTTCCTCCAGCCAAAAAAAGTCTTGATAAAACGCTTGAAGAGATTGACGCCGAGATTGAAGCAGAAAAGATTGCCGAGGAGGTTCCACCAGAATCTTCCGAGGTCCCAGCGCCTCCAGCTGTTAATGCTGAAGAATCCTGATTTGAATGTCTTTATTTCCTTGCCTATGTACTCTGTTTTGTTTTCTGAACAATGTAAACTTCCTCTTATGGCCGATGTGCCTTCCTTTATATATAACTGCAATTGTTTTTTTTTTATTTTTTTTTTTTTTTATTTTTATGATGGGGCAATTCTTTTTTATATTTTTTTTATTCTATTTAATAGGTTTGAATGGGATGAAATTTGATAACAATTTTTTATTATTTTATTATTGCATTCTGGATAAATGTAAAAGTTAATGAAGAATTACTTTTAGATAAGCTTAGGATTTTGAATGATTTTACTTTAATTGTCATCTCGGCTAACTTGGAGTAGTCGACAGTTTTGAAATAGGGCTGCCAATCTGATGACTTCTTTTGCATATGTCGACATCCTTTCGTCTCTGGCTGCAAATTCTCCCGTTGACTGGTTAACAATAAGTTGTGAATCACAAAAAACAATTACCTCATCTGCTTCTGTTGTTGCTGCTGCTAGTTTTAGCCCTGCAATTAGTGCTTCGTATTCCGCTTCATTGTTTGAGGCCTTGAACCCCAAACGGATGGACTGTTCTATTATTTTTCCATCTGGAGATATCAGCAGTATTCCTTCCCCCGCGCCTTGTCGGTTTGAACTTCTATCGACAAATAGTCTGAATGAGTCGCCGATGTAGATGCTGTAGGGTCTGAGTTTTTCCTTCCTTTGCTCTTTTGCCTTAGGCTGGGATTCTCTTTGCTTGCTGGGACAATGCTCATCCTGGCTTAACGGTGCCCGATGTTCGATGGTTTCAGGCGTGAATTCTGCCACGAAGTCGGCCAAAACTTGGCCCTTTATTGCTGTTCTAGGCCTGAACTCCAGGTCATACTGGCCCAAGTCAACTGCCCATCTTGCGATTCTTCCTGTTAAGTCTCCTTGTTGCAACAGGGACTTTAGTGGGTGCTCTGTGAGCACCACAATCTTGTGCGCCTGAAAGTAATGGTTCAATTTTTTTGAGGCCATTACTAAGGCCAGCATTAATTTCTCTAGTGGTAGATACCTTGTTTCTGCGTCGGCCAAGGTTTTACTTACATAATAAACAGCCTTTTGTTCTCCTTGTTCTTCTCGGATTAGCACTGCACTTACTGTGTGTTCTGACACAGCTAAGTACAAAAACAGCTCTTCCCCAGGTTCAGGTGTCGAGAGGACCGGAGCCGTGGTCAGATATTTCTTTAGGTCGGCCAAAGCGGCCTCACATTCCTTAGTCCATAGGAAGTCCGTGGTTTTCTTCACCAGGTTGAAGAATGGTTTACATTTGTCTGAACTTCGGCTTATAAACCTGTTTAGGGCTGCGGTCCTTCCAGTAAGCATTTGTACCTGTTTTGCCGATGTTGGGCTCTGTAGGTCTAAGATGGCCTTGATTTGATCTGGGCTGGCCTCTACGCCCTTCCTTGTTACCAGGTACCCCAGAAATTTACCAAATCCGACTCCAAACGCGCACTTTGATGCGTTAAGTCAGAGCCGATATTTTTTGAGGATCTCGAATACCTCTTTTAGGTCGGTAAGATGACTCTCAGGCTCCTTGGTCTTCACGACCATGCCATCGATATAGACTTCTACTGTTTGGCCAATCAGGTGTTTGAACATTTTGGTTACCAGCCTTTGGTAGGTTGCTCCTGCGTTTTTTAACCCAAAAGGCATCACTCTGTAACAGTACAGGCCTTTTGGGGTGACAAACGTTGTCTTCTCTTCATTTGGGGGGTACATGACTATTTGGTGGTACCCCCTATAAGCATCCAGAAAGCTCATTCTTCCATGTCCAGAGGTGGCATCTACCAACTGGTCAATCTTGGGTAGAGGAAAGCAGTCTTTGGGACAAGCTTTGTTCAGGCTTGTAAAATCTACGCAGACCCGCCATTTACCGTTTTTCTTCTTTACCACTACAGTGTTGGAGAGCCATGTCGGGTAATGAACTTCTCGGATGGCCCTGGTCTCCAGAAGTCTTTCCACTTCTTCTTCTACTGCTTCGACGTGCATCAACGTCGGTCTTCTGGCTCGTTGAATCACAGGTTTTGCCGACCTGTCGACATTCAGTTTGTGGCAAGTGACCTCGGGGTCAATGCCAGGCATTTCGTAAGGTGTCCAGGCGAACACCTCTATGTTTGTTCTTAAAAAATCTTCCAGTTCTCTTTTCTCTTCTTCGGCTAAGCCTGAGCCGAGAAGAAAGAAGCGCTCTTCGTCGCCCTCCTGGACGAGGATTTTCTTTAATATCTCTTCGCTCTTCTTGGCTGGTTCTTTGCCGACGTTTTCTAGTACTTCCATGTCCTCATCTTCAATTTCTGCCTCTTTTGGCTCTCGAACGTTGCAAGTAGACTTCATTGCTGCCATGGAGCAACTTTTTGCCTGCAGTTGATCTCCTCTGACTTGTTCAATCCCATGCTCTGTTGGAAACCGCAGTAGTTGATGCAATGTTGAGGGAACTGCCTCCATTGCATGCAACCATGGTCTTCCCAAGATGATGTTATATGGTGAAGGTGTGTCAACCACCGTGAATTCTGTCTTGATCTTCTTAGTGCCAGTTTATACTTCCAAGCTTGTTGCGCCCAGTGGCCACGTCGGCGTTCCATTGAAGCCGATCATCGGGCCATTCGATTGTTCCATGTTGTCTGGGTGAAGGCCTAGCTCCTTGTAACATCTAACGTACATGATGTCACAAGAGCTGCCTTGATCTATTAGGATGCGTTTCACTTGGCACTCCTCAACCTGGAGGGATACTACCAAGGCATCATTATGCGGATGCTGGACCATCTCTAGGTCAGCTTCAGTGAAGGCTATCATCGGTCCTTGGCATTCTTCAGGCCGAGGTCTTTTATGTCCGACCTGGTTCACGTGCTGCAGGTGTTTTACTCTTTGGGTTTCTCCCTGAATGTCGCTTTCGTTTACCTTTGAGTGAATTACATTAACTACCCGTGGTCCTCCTACCTGTGGTTGCTGTGGAGCTGCTGGTGCTTGAGGCAATCTTGCCTGTTCTTCTCTTGTCCTGGCCTCATCAACAAGGTCCCTCAAATGGCCTTGCTTTACCAAGTCTTCTAAGTGTGCTTTTAGGGCTCTGCAACCCTGAGTTGGGTGCCCTTCTTCATTGTGGTAAGTACAACGCCTACCAACGTTTCTTCCCATAAATTCCCCTGGTGCTCTCGCTGGAGCTCTGAAATAGGGCTGGTTTCGTATTTGATCCAAGACTTTATGGATCGGGACTCGGAATATAGTTGTTACTGCCTGTTTACCCCTCAATTCCGTTTCTTGTTTGGTTGGTCCATTGTTGCCTCGGCTTCGCTTCGGCGAGCCGTTTCCCTTTTCCTGTTTTATCTCTTTGTTTCCCGACGTGTCTTCCTCGGCTCTGGCGTACTTCTCTATTCTCGCCATGAGTTCTTCCATGCTTTTTGGCAATGTTTTTGCCAAAGATTTCCGTAGTGGGCAGTCATCTTTCAGGCCGTTCTTGAAGGACACGACCGCCACCTCTTGGTTGCAATCAGGTATTCGATTGAACACCTCGTAGTACCTTTTCGCGTAGGCCCTAAGGCCTTCTTCCTTGGTGATTCTTAAAGCCATCAGGGCGTCGACCCTCAAGGGCTGTAGTTTGTTCATCACAAACCTGGCCACAAACATCTCGGCCAGGCCTTCCCAAGTCTTTACGCTTCCCTTTGGTAGTTTATGGAACCAATCTGATGCAATTTCCCCAAAGAACGAGGGGAACACTTTACAGAGCAACGGCTCGTTCCCACTATATAATGCCATCGAATTCAGGTATAGCCCGACGTGAAAGTTGGGATCTGTCTTACCATCATATATTTGGAACCTGGGCATACTGAATCGCTTTGGTGCTTGAAATTTGTCCAGTTCTACCGAGAATGGTGTCCTCGGCTTAACCGGGGAAGTTACCTCGGCGTCAGCATTCTGTTGCCTCCTTTTGAGGTAATCTCTCAAGTCTTCTTTACTCCTTCCTGGAGCTTAGCTATCTCTAGATTTCAATCTCTTCGGCACACTACTTTCGGCCTCGTGGTGGGCTCGTTTTAATCTCTCTCCATGTGTTGTGTCAAAGCAAAGCGTCTGCCCTTGAACATGCCGATGTTCTTTGGGCTCTGGATCCTTCGTGTGATATGTTCTTCAAGACTCCTCTCGTCGGCTCCTCTTGTCCGCCTTCCCTGGAAGGTCGGTGAGAGTGCCTTCCGCTCCTGGTGTGCTGAGGGACTTTGGGGATTGTTCTTCTTCCTCCCTTCTGGGTGTTAGTTGCTGGCATTGGCGTATCCTGCAGCGGGTATGGTGGCTGCATGACATTGTTTTGCATCATGAAGTTGACCACTGACTGTAGGTCTGCCAACTTGTTTGCCAAGTCTTTTACTTCCTCATCCCTCCGTAGGCACCTATCCCTCCATACTTGAAGGTTATCTTCGTTATAATACTTGCTTTGGTCTGTCCTCTTCGAAGCGTCGCCCTCCTGGCCGACGTCTCTCTCTCCGTGGCCCTGGTCATGATTTTCTGTATTGTGGTTGTCTCCTTCAACGTCAAGGTCAATTGGTCTACCACTCCCAGCAGGAGTGTCGCCCCCAACGTTTTCCCTCTGTCCGTTACTGGCCATCTATTCTTCTAAGTTTCCCACAGACGGCGCCAAATTGTGTGGGTAATTTTCTGACCACACTGCCCGCTTAGTAATTAGCTGGAGAACACCGGTAGAATAGATGGTTTTAGCAAACCTGTAACAAAAAGAAAAGGCTCCGGCGGTGGCTCTTCCACCCGGGGGCACTCCGACGATCAAGTCAGTATATCTCTCAAAGATAATCAAGTGCTAAACTTACTACTCAAAGTATAAAACTGCGTACCTTAGACCCACGGGGGTGCCTTTCTTTTATAGTTTACTCAATCCAAGTCCCACTAAAAGCCTGACTTCTATAGACTCTAATTCAGTGCTTACTTTGGATTCCTCAAGAGATAAGGATAAACTCCCTAAAAGTATTATCCTTATCTTAGCTAAGTCTCCTCTTTACTCTAGGACTCCTGTCCCTTATATTTTATCCATTTATCTCGGATTCCGATATCTTCGAAAATAACCTCGGCCTTGCCGAGATAATCTTGGCATCACAACCTGGACACGTGGCATCTCGGCTGACATGTCGGCGTTACCTTGCCACGTGTTGGTATTTAGAAAATACATTCCCACAATATATATATTCCAATGTGAAGCAGAATACTGCAATTTCTTCCTTTGCATCAACTGTGCTACATTGCCGCAAACAGGTAAACACAGTTGCCACAGACACGTTCTTAGCCTTACGTAATCCCCGGTTAAAGATGATGATTACGGATATTATTGTGACGTTTGCGAGGAATTAAGAGACCCGGAGTGTGAAGAACCAGATTGTGGCATTACTGCTCATTTGAAATGCATTACGGGTCTCATGACCCTCGTATCAAGTTTGAGACCACTTATAAGCTTGATGCTCACCCGCACCCTGTCCAACTCGTGGAGATCAAACACAGCGCCTCTCGATGAGAGCAATGTGGTAATCATCAAACCAGAGCTGCAGTTGAATGTGCCATCTGCAATCTCATTATTGATGATATCCTAGAGATTGATTATCCCCATAGTAGCTACTGTCGATGCTGGCAGTCAGAGCCATAGAAATTTTGATTTTAGTAATCAAGTAACGGGGAGGTACCATATATATGTTACTTTTATTTCCAATGATGTAATAATGTTATAATCCATTTTATGATCTTCCAGCTTTGTTTCAGTTTGAGTAGGCATTATGTGTCCATTACCTAAGAGAATACGTCATGAACACCCATTGACACTGCTCAAAAGCCAGCCATCTTTGTCTGCGATGCCTGTGGCGAAAAACCCCAAGGCAAAAGCATGTTCTTTTACCTATGTATCACTTGCCAATTCTGGGTGCTCCCAAAATGTGCTTTACTACAAAGCAGCCTTGGGCTTGTAAATTGAATGCTCTCTTAATCTTAGATTGGCCTTTTCTTTCATTTTTCGTTATGTGGTGGTGATTGACTATGTAACAGAGGTCGTAGCCCTCAATTAATTGTCTAAAAGCTTTCAATTCTGATGGTAGAGGAACCACCGTATATGCAAGTAGCAAGCATTGCACAGAGTTTCAGTAAATTTGAAAGATTACATAAACTCACTGAGGCAAATCAACGAACAGATAGTACTCATAGATCATGTTTGATTCACAATACTAATAGTGAGGTATTAATAATCCTATCAAATTAGTGTGGTATTAACTATCCCACCCCTACCCCATTACTAATAATCCTACAAATTTGTTGGATTAATTATCCATTGGATTAATAGTCCTAAACCAAAAAAGATTACATAAACTCACTGAGGCAAATCAACAAACAGATAGTACTCACACTGGATAACTCCAACAGTCCGGGAGTGGAGCGTAGGGGTCTCTTACAAGTTACATTGTTAGTTTTTTTTTTTTTTTTTTTCACCTAAAAAAAAGTTATATTAAATCCCGTTTATTTGACGGATTAAGTTGAATGAAATTATTAATATGACAAAATTAAGCGAATGAATTACAAATATACATATATTATATTAGAGATGTAAGGCCATGTTTGATTCACAATACTAATAGTGAGGTATTAATAATCCTATCAAATTAGTTTGGTATTAACTATCCCACCCCTACCCCATTACTAATAATCCTACAAATTTGTTGGATTAATTATCCATTGGATTAATAGTCCTAAACCAAAATGTCAAAACAAACATAGGATGATTGGACCCACGGATTAATAATCCTAATGCCATGCTTTAATCCTTCCAATCAAACATGCCCTAAGATAAATTACGTCAATTTATAAACTATATAGTGATATTAGTGGTTATAAAACTACTTTAAAGCCCTTGTCATATATAAGACAACTTCATTATTTTTATAACGTGAGGGGCAAAATTGTACTTTTACCTCCAATCTAGTGCCCTCTGAATTTCATAGTCCCATAAAACTCTTTAATCCCGTAATATTTTTTTAAAGCAAACATAATTTTTGTGAGCTCTCTCACTACTAAATCAATTGCATCACTTGTGTCCCAAAACAAACATGCCCTAAGTGGCATCCCACTAGTAGAACCAATCATTAGTACCGCCATAAAACCAAAGCAGCAGATCCTAACCCACCACCACATGATAACTACCATAGCCTTAGCCTTAGCCATTCAAACCAAGATTCTTTGTGAATAATAACAATGGCCATGCAACACTACTCTCATTCCCTTCACAGGACATGTATCACACAATCGTCCAGTGACCGGAAAGACAGCCTCCGGGAGCCAACACCACTCCAATCTCCGGCCCAGCAATTCGCACCCCTAGCGTCGGTTTTTAATCGTCGTCTCGTGACCGGTGTCGGGACAGCTTCTGTGGTGGCTCTTGGAGCTAATTTTGTGGGGATTACAAGTTTTCTGCTAGGATTTTCGCCGGAGAATGGCCGGAATTTGAAGCTGGATGTGCTTTATCCGATTGGTGGTTATAGTCGTTATGTCCAAACAAATGAAGGGTTTGGTTAGTAAGTCCTTATGATTATTTATTTTTTTAAATTATGTCTTTGAAACTACACTTGATGAATCAAAAATTAAAGATGGATATAATTTTATTTGATTTTCTAAGGTTATATACATCAAATTTATGAAATTCTACAGGAACCAATTTTATATATTTTAATTTATTAGAAATTAGAAAATAACAAGGAAGTGTTTTGTAAAAAATTTGATAATTTTGTTTATCTCTAGCATTACTCCTTTATTTAGGGTGGATGAGGATTATTTAAGTTGAAAACTACTAATCTATAGGTGGAATTTAAAAGAACTTCTCCCTAAATTCAAGGTAATTAATTTTTAAAATTTATTGAAGTTGTTTTTACCCAAGTTAAGTAGAAATTATGGCAAATGGTCTCCACATAACCCAAGAGAAATAAATAAAAAAAAATTATAAGTAACCAATCTAAGCTGCAGCAAACAATACCAACATTGTGGTGGTACTGATTTTAGGCTTGTTATCTCCCCATCGATTATTATAAAAAAAAAAAAATTCTTTGGATAAATATAGAGATTTTTATTGATAAATCCTATTTAGAAGTGTTCTAACCAAGAAGTCCATGAATGAATTTTTTAACCCACTTAGTCCCATGTATTTATACTTTTATTTCATAAAGTCATTTTTCTTGATTTACACTATTTTTTTAGACTCTTATGCCCTTATATTTAATATTAATATTTAATATTGGGGGAGGGGAGAGAAGGGAAAGGACCCACGCATAGGTTATTTCATACACAAATTAAATAACATTGATGTTATTATTTTATATTATTATATAATGTGAATATATTTTTAATTGACAACACATTAAAAATAATGTGAACATTCTCTCTCATCTGATATGAATATATTTTTAATTGACAACACATTAAAAATAATGTGAATATTCTCTCTCATCTGATGTGAACGTTGACAACACATTTCTAAAAAATTCTCTCTCATTTAATGTAGTGATGTGAACGTTCACAACATGTGAATCTTCTTATTTTTAATTGACAACACATTAAAAATAATGTGAACATTTTCTCTCATTTGATGTGAACGTTCACAATACCTTTTCGAAAAATTCTCTCTCATCTAATGTAGTAATGTGAACGTTCACAGCATGTCATATTTTTAATTGATAACACATTCTTATCCACAACATGTAATGATGTGAACGTTCACAACATGTAAACATTTTCTCTCATCTAATGTAGTGATGTGAACGTTCACATTCATATGCTTTAGTATGAATATTCACATCATGTAATTGATGACACAATGGGAAAAATTCATTTCAAATTAATGTGAATATTCACATCATGAATATTCACATCATGTAATTGACAACACGATGGAAAAAATTCATTTCAAATTAATATGAATATAATTACAGTTAACATCCTGATGCATAGAAAGTACCAAACCATAATGACAATCAACATTAAATATCAACATTAATAGGGGATTTTTTAACCCACTTAGTCCCATGTATTTATACTTTTATTTCATAAAGTCATTTTTCTTGATTTACACTATTTTTTTAGACTCTTATGCCCTTATATTTAATATTAATATTTAATGTTGATATTTAATATTGGGGGAGGAGAGAGAAGGGAAAGGACCAGGCATAGGTTATTTCATACACAAATTAAATAACATTGATTCTATTATTTTATATTATTATATAATGTGAATATATTTTTAATTGACAACACATTAAAAATAATGTGAATATTCTCTCTCATCTGATGTGAACGTTGACAACACATTTTTAAAAAATTCTCTCTCATTTAATGTAGTGATGTGAACGTTAACAACATGTGAATCTTCTTATTTTTAATTGACAATACATTAAAAATAATGTGAACATTTTCTCTTATTTGATATGAACGTTCACAACACATTTTCGAAAAATTCTCTCTCATCTAATGTAGTAGTGTGAACGTTCACAACATGTCATATTTTTAATTGATAACACATGCTTATTCACAACATGTAATGATGTGAACGTTCACATTCATATGCTTTAGTATGAATATTCACATCATGTAATTGATGACACAATGAGAAAAATTCATTTCAAATTAATGTGAATATTCACATCATGTAATTGACAACACAATGAATAAATTTATTTCAAATTAATATGAATATAATTACAGTCAACATCCTGATGCATAGAAAGTACCAAAAATAATGACAATCAACATTAACTATCAACATTAATAAGGGTAGGAGAGATTGGGGGTGTTTTGGTCTTCTTACCTCAAATAGAATCTAATGGAATAGTAAAAAAGAATATGAATTGGATGGAATAAAACTCTTAGAAAGAAGATTTATCAAAAAAGCTGCCATAAACATATTTCTTGTTCAAAAATAAAAAATATATATATTTAACAATTTCAATATTTCTTTTTAACCTTGTGAACAACAGAGTTTATATACCCAGCAGCCTGGGTAGGAGATCAGACACTGTTGAATAGAGCAGTGGGAAAACTAGAGAGATCACTTGACCCACCTCTCCCAAACAATGCAGCACCCGACGACCGCCGTCGCCGGAGTGTAAATGAGCCGGTGGTGGCATTCGGACCGCCAGGATCGAGCGGTGAGCTCAATGTCAGTGTCATTGTCTCTCCTGTTCCTCTTGATTTCTCGTGAGTACTACTCTGAATTCAAGACTTCAAAATGTCATAACTGTTTGTCTTAACGTGCTGTTTTAAGTGTTATGTAACAAGTATTATGAACTTAATGAGCCCAAAGAGAATGGTGAAAGCATCGTTTGGCAACTTTGTCAGTTTTTTGAAATTTTATATTTTCTCTTATTTTCACAAAACAAATAATATGTTAAATACTATGAACATTACAGAATCGAAACATTCGGAGGAGCCAAGGAAGTCGGGGAAGCTGTGATTCGTGCAATTATAGGGTCGAGCCGACAGGCTGATGTAAAAGCAGTACTGATACAATCAAACTTGAGAGAGGACACAAAGAGAAATGTGAAATACTATGAACTCGAATACAGAGTTGGAAGCCCGTCCTTTCGACGACACAACATGGCTGTGTGTTGTGCTCAGGGTGGAAGGTTGTTCACTCTGAATGCACAGGCACCAGAGTCAGTGTGGCCAGAGGTGAAATCAGACTTCTATAGAATTGCTGATTCCTTCAATCTAACATCTTGATATGAGAGAGAGAGAGAGAGAGAGATGTTTTTCCTTTTCATGGAACAATGTTTTTGCCCTAATTATGTTCATCATACATAGAATCATCTCACTTCCTAGAAGCAGTAGTTGTCATTGTTTACATTGTTAATCTCAAGTTTTGACTGAAAGTACGGTAGGAAGTAAATACAATGACCGAGGTGAAATGTGAAGCCCTGTTTGATTGTGGGATTAATTAAGAGAGAATAAGAACTGACTCGGCAATCGGGCATACACTCTGGCAGTATTGCATTTTGGTTGTCAAATTGTCAATAGGGAACCAAGGCCATGTTTGTTTAGGACGATTAGAAGGGTTCCAAGTGGATTAGAAGATACGTGGGGTTTACGATTTAGATTTTGTCCCCTAATTCAATGCTTCCCTCCAAATTATATTTCCTCCATCAAATCGTCTAAAATAATCCTTCAAATCTTAACTCATCTTTTATCATACAATTTCATGATATATATAAACTTGTTTTGGGAAGTATGATAAAAGTTGACTTTTTAATCCCCCCTCCTTTTTTTTTTTTTTTTTCAAAAAAAAAAGTGTAAAAAAGTCAGTGATATGATAAAAAAAAAACTAAAAAGTCAAAAAAATGATTTTCAGCTGAGTTGTCAAAACAAGCCATAATATCATCCAACAATCTCGTAGTACTAAAAATAACATATGAGATCCATGAAATTACTTTTACTTTATTAGTCTCCTGATCTAATCTCCTAAACAAATATAACCTTAAATGGGATGACAACTAATGTCATCCCCCATGCCAACTATGTCCCGGGGTTTGGAGATGCTGTGCTCAAAACTGTGACATTTTGAATGCTTGAATAAAAGTTATTTTCGTCCAAACACCGCAACGGTCTTGACGAAAATAGTTTTTATTCAAGCATTCAAAATGTCACAGTTTTGAGTACAACAGTAACTGCTGTGCATAATGCATAATAGTTATCCCCAAACCCTCCTCTATGCTCTAAACAACTTTCAATAAATTAAGTTGGTCATTTCTACACACTTGGAACTAAGAGACGAGAATGTTGATTATTGTCAAATATAAAAATTGATTTACTTTGTTTGGTTTTATTTTCTATATTCAATTTTTAGAAATTTGAGTTTTTTATTTTTCACATATTTTTTTTTTTTGTTTTTAGTAATTATTTTTAAAATTTTAGGCAATTTTTTTTTTTTTTTTAGATGCATAGCACCAAACATTTTAATTAACATACATAAATTAAAACTTACAACTTAAAATAAAACATACATAAATTAAAACTTACAATTGTTTACTGGAATGAAGCAAATAGTTCTTCAAAATACATAACTTGAAAACGAATTTGAAAATATAAAGTTACTGCAATAGCTATTTTTCTTGAGAATGAGCACTCAAATTTTTCTAACTCTGCCTTATTGTTGACTGAAGAGGCTCTTTTATAGACATAAGGAGTTTACTGTGAGCCTTATGAGGTTTACTGTGAGTCTTGTGAGCGAATCTGACTAAAAGAGGCACATGGGAGCCAGCTGCAACTTTTGGTGAGTGACAAAAAGTGATGGCTACCTTTTACTGTTCTGAATTTGTCGGTTGGATACATTATGATGAATGATGAATAGTAATGTTGACTTTTTGATGAATAATGAACAGTAAATTTAACTTTTTTCACTATTCATTGGAGGCATGTGACTAGGGGAATCAATATATATATATATATATATATATCAGCAGCTTTTCTTAAAAGAAGAGTATTGATTAAAGTTGATAATTATAGCTATATAGAATCCAATGACTGAATTAAGCATATGGGTCCTGAGCATCTTGGAACTGGGGCCCATAAGGATCCTGGTTAGTTGAACCGGAAGAAGAGTGTGCACTATTTGAACCTTCTTCTGAACTGTTTTCATCAAATTGTGACTTGGCTTGGGCCATGAGTAGACGGGCTATCTGCAGAAGCTCATCTTTGGATGACTTGGATTTGACTTTGGGCTTAGCCTGAGATGATGATGATTTTACTTTGGATTTGGATTGATCAGACGTGGGCTTTGTTGACTTGGGCTTGGAAGAACTAGAAGTTGGGCTTCCAAGGTTGACTGGAGGAAGTTGGCTTCCTTGTGTTATTGAAGCAGTTGGGTTTTGCTGAGCTTTAATCATGGCAGGAGTAGGAGCATGGAGGTTGACTGGAAACTCAGTTTGAACTTGTTCAATGATGTGTGAAATTTTGAAATTATCCCACCATTTAACAGAGTGTCGGCGAAAGATTAAATCATCAGAAATACCATATTGCCATTTAAATATCCACGGGACTTTGTATTTGGATATAAAAATGAACAGTGGAGGAAATTTCTTTTGTTGTGGACTGAACAAGAAAACAGTAGAAAAATAATTGACTTGTTCAATCATCATGGAGGGGAAGATATCATTAATAGCCCCATATTGAGTCCACCAGCGTCGAAACCAAGTGGGGAATTCTGACTTGAATTTATGATCAAATTAGAGGAACCAAGAGTGACTGTTTGACTCATTTTGATACAGGAGAACTTCGAACCTGGCATCAATAGAATCATAATAACTATATTGTATTGTATGACCAGGTAAATCATGGGGTTGGAAAGGAGAAGCCCATTCATTCAGAGAGACAATAATGTGAATGTACACTAAATGGTACACAATCTTACTAGTGTAAGTCTGATCATAAATGAGTTTAATAACAATGGACTGATGATTAAATAAGATGTTTTTGTAATAGGTAATTGACTTTTCTAGATGAAGAGGAACAAAATGCCATCCTGGAGGAAAATATGATTTGACTAGGTCAAGAATAGTCTGATTATTTTTGTGACTGGGTTCTTTGAAAAAGAGATTAGTGGTATGAGATTGAACATAATCAGA
The DNA here is from genome assembly GCF_004153795.1 of Camellia sinensis. Lineage (NCBI taxonomy): Eukaryota > Viridiplantae > Streptophyta > Magnoliopsida > Ericales > Theaceae > Camellia > Camellia sinensis. Next base: position 444,005 of record NW_021024814.1, read on the forward strand.
ACGAGTAGATTTAATAGGGTTAGGAGGGTAAGGCGTAACTAACTGAGATGAAGACGCAAATGGATCAGTGGCTAATGCAGAGGTATAACTAGGTTTAGGAATATTACCAAGGACTTGGTAACGGTTGACTAGTTCAGCGGGATGGTATTTGACTAGGTCCAAAGGAGGAACTGGTTGACTAGAAGGAACAAGAGCCTTGCTAGAAGGTCTCAAGAGTCTTCAGGCAGACATCTGTGAATAAAATAGGTAGACTAAAATTAGCATCCAATGAGGATATCGAGCTTGCTTAAATGATAATCAACACAGTTAATGTAGTGAGCAAGTGAATGACAGAGACTATGAATTGTATGAAAACGAATAAATTGAGCACATTTAGTGGATTTTTTGGCTAACTTGAGGCAAGCAATATGGTGAGCAGTTTGGTGAATGAGTAATCGATAATGGGTGACATGTAATTTATGGTAGGAAATAAAAGGAGTTGCCATCCTCTATCCCCCTTGTAAAAATTTTCGGGTAAGAAAGTCAGGAATATAATTTTGACTACCAGGTATATATTCAATATCAAAATCAAAAATATTTAAAATAGATTGCCAACGGGCAAAAATTTGCTTACTAGCAAGATTTTGAACATCTTTTTCTAAAACATATTTAGCAGATTTGCAATCAACATGAAGTAAAATTTTTTGATTTAAGATATCATCTTGAAATTTACTAATACATAAAACAGTAGATAAAATCTCTTGTTTAATAGTACTATAATTTTTTTTCTGCTTTATTCCAGACACCAGAATGGAAACGAACAATTTGTTCAGATGGCTGATGGGTGAGTTTCTGAAGCAGGATACCACCATAACCAATATCAGAAGCATCAGTTTGAATAATTTTGAAGGATTTTTTGGCAAGAATACCAAGACAAGGCAAAGTCTTGACATATTTTTTGACTTGTTGAACTACAAAAGTATGGAGAGAAGGCCAATGACGAGGATTATCTTTTAACCGATCAAAGAGGGGTTGACAAGTTTTGCGAAGGTCTTTGTAGAATTCAGCAATATAGTTTAAGGAACCTAAAAAGCGTTGTAACTGATTTTTATCTAAGATTTCATGAGGAAATTTAGAGGCAAATTCAATAGACCGACTAATGGGAAGAATTGTACCATGGTAAATATCATACCCTAAAAAGTGGACTTTAGTTTGGAAAAGTTTAATCTTAGGGGCAGAGATAACGAGGCCATTGTATTTAATGAGGTGAAAAAAAGCATTAAGATGTTTCCAATGTTCATATATAGATTTTGAGAAAATAAGGATATCATCTATGTAGACAATAGAAAAATGACTAAAAGGATTGAAAATTTCATTCATAATATTTTGAAATTCACTAGGATCATGTTTTAATCCAAAGGGCATAACATTCCATTCGTAATGGCTAAAAGGAGTAGTAAAAACAGTTTTATAACGATTATTAGTATGAATTTGGATTTACCAAAATCCACTTTTTAAATCAAATTTACTAAAAATGACGGCTTGACTAAGTCGTTTAATTAAATCTTTTTTATTAGGGATGGGATAACGAATCCATTCTAAAACTTTATTTAATGGTTTATAATTAATGACAAGACGAGGGACTCCTCTTTCTAGTTCAACATTTTTGTTAACATAAAAAGCAGGGCAAGACCAAGGTGACTTACTATGACTGATAATTTTATTGTTTTATAGTTCATTAATTTCTTGTTTGCACATTTCGACTAACTCATGGTTCATTTGAATAGGTCTAGATTTAGTAGGTATTTGTTTTTCATTAAAATTTTTAATATATGGGAGTGTAACTACATGTTTTTTCCTATGCCAAAAAGCACTGGGTAAAGTAGAACAAACAGTATTTTCTAATTGAGTTTTAAAATGATCAATTTTAGAGATTAAAAGAGGATTAATTAATTGAGTTTCAATTCTCTTATAGTTTACTTCTTCTTTAAGAAATTTAAGGTGTTTAGTTAATCGATTGATTGTTTGAGAAATAGAATAATCTTTTAGTTGATGTAATTCTTTGACCTCAGGAGGTGACAAAAATTTAAATGTAATTGTATGACCAAAAGCTTGTGTAGTGATTCCTTGATTAGTTGTAGTAAAGGGATATAATAGGAAAATAAAAGGGGTACCTAAAATAACTTTATCAGTTACATTTCTAACTAAAACAAAGGATGTTTTAAAATAAACATTATCTTGACAAATATGTACTTTGGGTAATTTATATTTGATATGCATTTGATTTCCATTGGCAGAACTTAATTGTTCAGTAGTTTTGTGGTAATATTTGGTTGGAATTAATCATTCTTGAATACAATTTAAATCTGCACCAGTATCGATTAATGCAATAACTTCATTTTCAAAATCATTAATAACTAATTTGATTTTTGATTGCCATTTTTGAATATTAATCTGATGAATTATATTTAAACATTTACTATCCTGATCACTATTGTGTGTAGTGGTTCGATTATCAAAGAGGACTTTATTAGGATCAGTTTCAGATCCATCCTCATGTTCAGAACCAGAGTTATTTGATTGTTGAAAATCATCAAGGCTTTTATTGATTTTTAATATGGCAATTTCATCTTCCAATGTTTTATCTTTAGTTTTTAATTCTTGGATGGTGAATTTGATTTGATTAATCTCATTTTGTAAGTCTTGTAAAGTAACTTCTTTATATTTTTCTTTTTTGAACCGATCCAAACTTTTGTTTAAACTAATAATTGGTTTATCATGTTTAGGCTTTTTATCTTTATTTGTTAATAAAGATTTTAATTTATTGGTATATTGCCTTTTTAAGTCAGGGTTTTCTGATTTAGCAATTAATTCAATGAGAGCAGTTTCTTCTTGTTGAGATTTACTTAGGACATTAATTGTTTTACAGCAAGTATCATTACATCCTGATTCAATATCATTATCTGTATTATCAGTAGGAGAATAATAAGTAGAAGTGCTACTAGAGGTAATATCATTGTCAGATGAGGTATTAGATTGGTTAGGGGATTGATTCAGAGAAATATTTAATTTAAATATCAAATATTTGTTGTTGATTTTCCGCAGTAATTTGTAATTGATTAAGTTTGTCTTTAACCTTACATTTATTAGAATAATGACCCTTTTTACCACAGTTGTAACAAGTAACATCAGGAGTGGGTTTTGACCCTTTTTTAGATTTTTTAGAATATTTCTTTTTGGAGTTAGTATAATATTTATCTGTTGATTTAGAAGGGTAATATTTCTTTTTTCCCTTATGGGAATATTTGTAGGAAGATTTTTTATTTTGATTTTTACTAAGTTTTCTTCGTGAAAGAGCCACGGGAAGTAAACCATATTGTTCACAGAAATTTCCTAAATCATCTTTGGCTTTGTGTTTATCTTTAGCAGCTTTTTGACTAAGTTTTAGATCAATACACATTTTTAGGCCTTCTTTTTGAATAGTGCTAATAATATCACCATAGGTTAAGTTGTCATATTCAATAATCCTAGAGGGTTGACTAAGAACATCTCTAATTTTATGGGCAAAAAGGTTGGGTAATCCATTAATAAATTTTTCTTTCCAAAATGACTTAGTACAATCATCTCTAAACATTACTCTAGAAGTAAAAACATCTTTATACCATCGAAAATCACTTAAAGTAGGGCAGGTTAAATTGCTTAATTGATCATGAATACGAGAATGAATATTAGTAGGTGTTCTAATAAAATGTTTGACTATGGTATATATTAAAGTATTAATACCATCAGGTATAGTGGAACCTATTTCTTCATCAAAAATGGGAAAACCTTCATCGTTCATTTGAACAGCATATTGGATGGATTCTCGTTGATCAGAAGTGAGATATTTATCCCACCAAGCTTTGAGGGTTCCAGTAAATCCAGTAGTGATTAAGAGGACGATTTCTGGTTGAGTATAATCAGGATAATTATTAAGATAACTATTAGAGACTATAGACAAATGATTGAGTTTTAGGAGGATTTGGTGTTCACTAAGACCATCAATATTCCATTCATATAATTTTTTAGCCGAAATAGAAAATTGATTACTAATATTTGTTTCTTCAAATTGGAGATCAGGAGGTGTAGGTTTAGTATACCAATTTTTGGTGAGAGTGGTAGGGTTAACTTTTGTAGCTTTAGAATAGGTGATTTTATTAAGATGAAAAGATTGAAATTGTTGTTCTAGATGATTAATCTCATTATCACTAGATGTGTCAGACTGAATAGGAAATTCTAATGGATGTTGTTGTGTTAAGACAGTAATTCCTTTAATGTTAGATGTAGATGTGTCTTTACTAGTGGATGTAGATAATTGATTAAATATTTTTTCAATAGCATCAACAGTGGTATGGTCCTGAGTATTTAAACTTAATCGTTTTCTATTACTAGGAAGATTAATAAGAGGTTTATCTAAAGGTTTACTAACAGAAGTAGGACTAGCTGAATATTCGTCAAAAGAAGTTTCAATCTTATCAAGTTGTTTGCCAATAGTTTTTAAACATTGATTTGTATAGTTATTTTGTTCAATTACTTTTTTAACTTCAGATGATTCATCACCAGGGAGTTTGAATGGAGGAGCTGGGACAACAGAGCATTTATGTTCAATAAGTATTTTCTCTAAAGGAGGATGACTAGCGGAGACAACAGTATTGGAAGAAGTTTTCCATTTGGTTTTTGTAATTACATTTATGTTTTGGTAGTAATTTTCTAAATAATCAAAGAATTTAATTTCAATATTATGTTCTATCATAAATTTATACCAGATTTTGGTAATTTTAGATTGTTGTGTTGTATCATAAGTATTTCTGTAATTTTGTCGTTTCAACTTATTTGCATTAGATTTAAATTCAGCATGAAGCCTATTAAGATCTGGAGTAAAAGGTTTACTAATAGTTAATAATTGTGGATTAATAGGAGGAGCAACTTCGAAATCTGTTTGAGTAGGTGAATCTTGAGAAATAGTATCTTCTTCTTGAAGATGTGTGTGGGTAGAGTAAACGGGTTTACTAATTTGAGAGATAGAGGAATTATCTATTCCTTTCATTTTACTATGATGAGATTGGGAGGTGGATTCATTAAGGTGAAGTTTTTTGTCTTTTCTAGTGAATAACGGGGTATTAAAATTTTCATCTTCATCAGTTTCTGTAGGTAAACTAGATGTACTATGTCTAGTAGATTGAATGTAAGTTCTATTAAATCTAATATGGATAGATCCATCAGTAAATTATTGAATATGTTGAATATCTTGACTATCAAAGGATTGTTGATTTTGGGAATAATTTTCATTGACAGTAACCCAATCATCAGGAAGATTGATATCTTTCCATTGAATCATTTTTGGAATAGTAATATTGGTTGCAGTGGTACTACCGTGAATTAATAAAGTTTTATCCTTTGGACTTTTGATTAAAGCTTGAACATTTAAATTCGTTTTAATACATTTATAATAGATTCTGTAAATTAAAGCAATGTTATGTACACTTTCTAACATATTAGTAAATTCCCTAAATAGTTGAATATTCAATGTTAAAGCTTTTAATATGTGAGGATCAAGTAAACTTAATGTAAAATCAGGAAAACAATTAAAATGGACAGAACCTTTATGGAGGTCGGATTCCATCATACCCATTACACTTGCATTATAATTAATAAATCGGGCATCTCTTAAACATAATAAAACAGAAGTATTTTTACCTTGTTGAGTTAGTGGATTTATTCCTACTTGGATTAATCCTAAATGAATAAAATTATGACCAGCTTTGAGATGTTTTCGGAAAGCATCTTTAGTTAATAATTGACAGGTTTCTCGTGGTTTACTTAAAGCATAAACTTGTTCAACAATTTTGACTTGTAAATCAATGTTAAAAGTAGACTGTAAAAAACTAGTTTTATAAATTTCTTTAGTTTTTACTTTAGGGATATTCCAACCTAAATCAATTTTAACATCTTGATATTCATGTTCTTCTTCATTTAATACCAACTCTGAACTAGGTATAGGAGCAAGAGTTATAGATCTGGAGCTAACTGAAGAATTACTTCTGAATAATCGACTCATTATGATTTTATAAAATTAAATCCAATTCCAAAATTCAATTATAACTTATCATGTTTCCTCATACGGTGTGTTCACTCATACCCTTTTTGGGAACCCCTAGATCCTACAACTGCCTAATCCTAAGGACTTACTCTAGATTGGGACGAAAGGTGGGTAGCTACTGACCAAGTGGAAAACAAGAGATAAGTTAAGCAAGAATAAGGAAACTGGAATTTAATAAAAGAAAATCACATGAGAAGGTTAAGCAGAGATAATAATTCAACAATAACAGTAAAATATTTGTAAACAAATATTTTAAAAAATCAATAAAAATACACAAGAATACTAAAATATATTGAATTTTTATATATATAATATATATTTGGTATTTAGTGATTTTTTTTTTAAAAAAAATTCACAAATATTATACTTTTTAAGTGTATTTACGTTAGGTCTATCTAAATTTTTTTAAAAATTTACTTAAAATATTAAAAAATTTAGTGAAAAAAAAAACGGAACATAAAAAATTTTAATTTTCTAAAAAGTGAATCCAGAAAATTGAAACCAAATAAAGTGATTTTTCACCCATTATGAGAGTTTTCATTGTATTAAGTTGTTTATCTATTCTAATTGTGACTATTTCTTGTGTTGGTTTTCGGCTTCTAGAATTGTATTATTGGAGTTGTATTTGATCTAATTCTTCTCATATTTATAAATAATCTCTTATCGGCTGACACCTAGAAAAAAAAATTACAAGAGAATAATATTGACCCACCTTATTAGCTAGCTAGTTTTTATTTTTATTTTTTAAAGAGTAGTTAGCTAGCTAGTTAGAAGACAAATGATGACTTATGTGTGTTGCGAAATTTCATTTGTTAGGAGCACCGCATAGGTAATGTCAGAAGGTAATCTGAAAGTGATTATTGGGTACTCCCAAAATAACATGTTGCATTGTTTACATGGATATTAGTTTTGGTGTTGTTGGGCTTGTGGACCCCACGCCGAGTGCTACATCAATGACCTAAGCCATTGAGTTTGTTTGGTTCCTTGAGTAGATCATTATTGTAAAAAAAAATTAACCTAGTCAGACATCAATAATTGTCAATTTAAATTATGTCTATCTTAAAAAAAAATAGGCAGTCAAAAGAATAATCTACTCTTCAAACCTCCCAAACCCAATGAATACAATCATTGACGTGAGATCTACCAGTGCTGTTGGGCTAGGCCACCACCAATAACAAAACTAATTTCATTTTTATGGTAATCCAAACCAATGATGTAACAGGAAAATCTTATGAGTGAAACATAATAACTGTTACGACCTAACCTGCCTCTACAGGTTCAGCGCCGTAACCGGCCAGTAATCTTGGGATTATCAAAGGCCTCTAAACAGATTAACATATGATAAGGGGCTGCGAAAGCAGATATATATAAAATATATATAGTGCATTAAGCTGTGCAGACATATATGGAACATAAATAAAACTTATATTTATATAGGATTACACCCACATCAACATTTGTGCATACAGACAACCAAAAGGTTTGTTCGAACTTAACAAAAGAAATACAAAATTTCTTCAATATGGTTTACAAAATATGACCGACCACTGCAACGGGAACCTCCTCAGAAGGCACTGTGGCTGGCTGACAAAACAGAACTCCAAGCCATTAATTATGGGCTTACCTACATACATAAATAATACAGTGAGCTGGAGCCTAGTGAATAATAACAGAGTAAAAGGATTTAAATGAATGATGTTCATAACAGATTCAGAAATCAGAGTTCATTTTTATTTCAGAAGTAGAACCAGATTCATTTTCATATTCTTGTTCAAATCACATACAGAAATCAGAGTCTCTTGCTTAATTATATGTGGTACATCCATTAGCGCTAACAGAATAGATACAAAATAGATACAGAGCAGATAATGCTTACGAGTAACTAGTTCCATAAAGGAACCTCCGGATCCGGGTAATAGATAACAGATATGCTGAGCTCCATGATGGAGCATCCGGTATGGGTAACAGATTTCAAACATACTAAGTTCCATAATGGAACCTCCGATACCGGGTAACAGCTAATAGACATCATATAATGCTAAGGATGCCACAATTACATTTCAAAAATTGGACAATCATTCATTGTACAGAACATAGCATTTTAGAAAACGGATCTTATTTCATTATACAGAAAATAAATTAAGTTGAACATAACTTTACTAAGGTATTACTTACAGTTGGCTCAAAAGCAGACATATATGGTAGACTGATCAGATATCTTATAACGCGTAACCTATATATACACATAACAGATACATACTGAAACTGTGATAACCCTGTTCCGTATTATGCTAATTGATCTTGATTATGATTATGATTATATGTTTGGTATGGTCTTGTGTGATAATTATGTGATTATATGTGTTTTTGTATTTCTATCTGTTCACCGTAGAAAAATCTGTTTGATTTTCTGCTTTAAGATTTAAATTAAAGGCCTTAGAAGCGTCAGAAACTGAAATTGATTACGCTATTGTGATTAGCGTAATTTTTAGTGCCTATGGTGAAATTTAATTGAAAACTGATTCGGAATGAATTAATTAGTTTAAACTGATTGAATTAAGCACCATTACTTAATCCTAATCAAGTTTGATTAAGAAAGCTTATATAAGGGGCCCTATTACACTTAACCTCATTCTTTTGAGCTCAAATCTGAAAATCACACTCTAGAGAGAGAGAGAAGGGGCCGGTTCTAGAGAGAGGAAGAGGAAGAATTGGGTATTTTGGTCCAAAGTTTATGAATTTGGAAGCTACTCTCAAGATTTGACTACATTTGTGAAGATTGGAGCCCCTAGGTGAGTAAATTCATGAGTTTGAGTTTGTGATTTTGTGGACTCAAAGTTAGATGGTGATCAAGAACATAAAATGAGTTGAATTTGATGATTATGAAATCATTATAAGCATGCATGCAAGAAATTGCCATGAATTTGTATATTTGAGCATGAAGTATATGATCCATGTCGAAATTTGATTGAAGTGCATGCTTTTGATCATCTCTTCATCATTTAAGTTGAGAATGGAGATTATATTCCACATGCAAGTACAATTCATAGAGGTATGAGTTTTGAATGCATGATTTTAATGTGTTGGAAGTAAGTTTGGTATAATTTGGGTATGCATGTAATTGATTCATAGGATTTGAGCTTCATAATGTAGTGAATTGGTGTTTGTATCATGTTAGTAGATGTATATGAGAGTTATGGGTCATAAAATGCAAGCTATGTCAATTTGAATACAAGTTTGAAGCTCAAACTGGTTGCTGGAAATTCCAAAATTTGGCATGTCCGCTCGAGCAGGGGAGAACACCGCTTGAGCATGAAATGTTAGTTCCCAGAACTTTTGTAGGCATTGATGTCCGCTCAAGTGGGGAGAGTCACGCTCGAGCGTCAGTCACATGTTTCGACTCTTAGCTTGAGCGTCCAAAGTCACGCTCGAGCGCAAAAATGAGGCAACCAGTACTTTTGCAGACCAGATGGGTCCACTCGAGTGTTAGAAACCGCGCTCGAGCGGGGAGCCCTATTTTAGAAATTTTGTAAAGATAAATTTATGTTTTGTTTCCATTCTCTTTCACTTCTAAGCACTCTTAGGCATACATTGAGCCTTGTAAATGGACTAAGAAGATAAGAAAGAAGCCTAAGAGGAATGTATGAGTTAAGAATGGATTGAATCGTTTATGACCCGATATGTGTTATGTATTATGTAGGGTCGAGCACAAGGACGAATCCATCAGCAGAACACTGTGAGTAATATCTTAATAAAGATATTTTGAAGTATGCTATTTGTCCAATCGCTTACTCCTATTTGAGTTTCATAAGTTTGTTAATTTGAATTATGGACAAATATCCGTTTGATATGAATGATTGGGCCGAACGCCGTTTGATATGAATGATTGGGCCAAAGGCTGTCGGACATGAATGATTGGGCCAAAGGCTGTCAGATAGGAATGAATCGAGCCTGAGGCCATTTGATACGTCTGGATCTGTGGTCACTTGATACAGTAGACAGAAACATGAATTGGGCCCAAGGCCATCTGATGTATTTGTTTCAAATTCCGTTCATGTATCTCCTTTATTGATATTATTCACTGGGCTTTTGCTCATTCTTATTCATGTGTCTGTAGGTGAGCCAAGAGATGTTTAAACCCAGCCTCAGTGAAGTATGTGAGAAACAGTCAAAGTTTTGAGGAGTCAGCCCATACGTCTCACGCACGAGACTTGTTTTTGCCCTTTTGTTCTTTTGTTATATTTTTGCTATGTTGACGAAAACGTAGGATTACCTTTGTCTATAAGTTTTGTTTGGTTGACTGCATAATTGAAAGTTCCTAAATATAGATTCACTCTATAAGTATGTGTGAGTTATTATGAAATACTTTTGGAATGATTTTGCTATACCATGTAAGCACAACTCTATGGACAATTCGTAAGTTTGCTTTCGTTTTGGCCCCTCAACTCTAATAAGATATGTTTTATTAAGTTTGAGGCCGTAGCTAATCCCTTGATTATTGGCCGGTTATGACCTTAATCCATAGGGGCGGGTTCCGGTCATGACAGAAACATACGCTCGGAATGTACATAACTCATTTCATTTCTATTTTAGTGTGTTTCCAATCTTTATCCTTATTACTATGTCTTAATTAGGGCTTAGGAATGCCTAAGATGCGATGAGAATGCTAAAATGCATTTTAGAACATTTAGTCAAATTTTCAAAAATAGGGTCGTTTGCTCGAGCGCAACTTTTGCTGCTCGAGCTGTCTATAAAGTTTACAAAAGTACTTGTTGCTTGATTTTTCCGCTTGACCGTCGCTCGAGTGCAAGACTGAGTAAAAAAAGGGTTTTCGCTCGAGCGCAACTTTAGTCGCTTGAGCGGTCTACAAAAGTCTATAAAACTTCTGGGAGCTCTCATTATCCGTGCAAGCGCAGACTCCACTGCTCGAGCGAATGGTGCGAATTTTGGAATTTCTAGATTGCACTTCCAAGTCCAAACTCGAATTCAAAGCCTTAAAACACAACCTTTGGGCTTCCAAAACTTGAGAAAAACATGTCTAAACTTGTAACACATAAAGAATTAATGATCATTTTACAAAATCAAGGCCTAAGAGTAAGTCAGTTGTTCCAAATTCAACTTGAAACTTCAAGATCATGGTTTGTATGCAATGATATGAGCTTTAACTTTCCAAAACATGATGAATAGAGGTATTGGTACAAAAACATGTTGAATTCTTAAACTAAAACCAAAATATGAACATACATGGAACAATTTCTTAAACAACATGCTCTGATTGCAATGCAATGCACATGCATGCATGTATACTCTTCTTGTCTACTCCACCAAGCTTAATTCTTGCTTCAATTCACTTAATTCTATTGAATATATGTGTCAAGTACCCCAATTACACAACTAAAAGCTTGATTTCTTACCTTAGGTGCTCAATTATGGCTTCGATGTGCAGATGTTTTGAGTTCACAAGTCAATTTTTTACTTTCTCCTCCAATTCTCACACTTAGATGTAATTTCTTGGTCTCTCTCTCTCTCTCTCACTCACGTTTTTTGGGCTCAAATTGATGAAGATGAGGTGACTCTAAAGTGGTGTATAAGCCTTATATAGGCTTGATTAGGGAGTTTAATTAACTAGGCTTACCACTAATCTAATGGGCATTATTTTATCCTAATTAATTCGTCCCGAATCAAATTTCAATTAAACCCACCATAAAATTCTAAAAATGCTAAATAACACATAAATCAAATCAATTTCTTAATCAGCTGTCGATAAGGCCTTCAATTCGCAGAACAAAGCAGAAACACAAACAGATATTCCTATTACAGACAGATATGAACACAAATAATGCGATTAATTCAGAATTTTATCTTAATTAGTTATTAGGCATATTTAATCATAGATTAAAGGCTAATCATAGGTTGGGGTAGTTACAATAACTCATCTATGTTAAATAATTAGAAAACCACAATGAATGACCCACTTAGTATGGGTTGTGATTTCCTATTAAGTAGGAGCACTATGAAGATTTTTTGTACTATGAGATCAATCAAATTTTTGTATTTTTTAATTTTCTCACACTAGTGAGGTCTATGAGCATGTACTAATGTCAATCTGATTAATTTGTATTTGCTAATAAAAAAAATGTGTTTGCCACTATAAGTAGAAAGATTCTAATATACACTCTTTTAAAAAAGGTATATTATATGCATCCTTAATTATGTCATTTTATTCTTTAGTTATGATATTATTTTAATTATGATTCATGAGTTCTTTATTTATGTTATGTTTAATTATGATTTTTTTTTTTTAGTTATGACTCAGAAAATTAAAGTTGTACCATTTTTCTTTTTAGTTATAAGATAAATATTCCCCTGTAAGCATTTCATTAAATTTACTTTATATTTTTTAAAATTTTGTTTTCCTTTTCTTTTCTCTTTATAAAATTCTACCTAAATCAAAATTAGGATGAATATTGTCATAATTTATTTAATTTCCTAATTATCATTTTTACATTAAAAAATTATTGTTATTTAATTATCAAACTAAATTTTGATTTTTATTTAAATATGTGCATAACATGATACTTAGAGCATATCCAATGGCAAATGCTATAATAGCTATAACGACTCCAATTTTGACCTGACACTTGTGGTAGTTCGGACTCAGGTTTATGGTTTCTGAATGTTGTTCATTGCCTTTTCTCTTTATGTCTCCTCAAATTTGGTTATTTGGACATGTTAAGTGTGTTTGGAACATGTTGGTTGCTTGGTTTTCAAACCTTGTGTTGTCCAGAATTTTGGTCCTCCGCTCGAACGGCCTATCTTGCACTTGAACGGGATTTTCAAACTCTCAGTACTTTGCATGTCTGCAAAAGTACTGGAGGGGTGTTTTACACGCTCGAGTGGCGTTTCCTATGCTCGAGCGACCCTTTTTGAGCTCGAGCGGTTTGTTTGTCATCTACAAAGGTACTGGATATGTGTATTCTGCGCTCGAGCCGGACTTTTTGCACTTGAGTGGAACAATTTATTGTGTCTGACACTTGAACGTCAACTTTTGCGCTCGAGCGGATTGTGCATATATCAGATAGCGAAAATGACTTTTTACATCACTTTTTCAGATCTTTTCTTTCAAAAACCCCAAAGAAGACTCTCTCTCTCTCTAAAATACACTATCTCTCTATTGTTTCTCCTAGATCCGTTAATCTCTTCGCCCTAGTGTCTTTGGAAAAAGGGCAGAGCATCTTGAGAGCTTCTTTTTTATCTGATTAAAGTTTGATTTCGGCGTCATTAGAGTTTTGTTCTTGCTCCATTGGTCTTCTAAATTTGAGGTAGGGACTCTCTACACCTTAATATGGGTTTAAACTTGATTATGGGTTGTTATATGAATAAGATTTGGGGATGTTTTGAGCAAATTTAGGATTTGGGTTCAAATTTGAAAAGAAGGGTTTCTATGTGGTTGTTATAGAAATGATTATGGGGTTTAGATATAAAGTTATTTTGTGTCAAAATAGATGATCTTGGCCCTTGGGTTAATATTTGAAAAATGGGGAGCTTGCCCTAAAATATCTTGAATAATTGTTTTGTACAAATAATGAAATTGGTATGAAAAATGTGAAATTGGGAGGTTGTGTACATGAATGGTGCTGTTGGATTTGCTCAATCACTCACCTATGGAAATTTAAGGATTTATCTGTTATAGAGATTGTATATCTGTTTAGAGATAATTGTTTTGGGCTATTGGTGGAGGATAGTCATGATTGTTGTAGACATTGCATGTGGATTAGGCGAATTGAAACTAATCCTTTATCCATTATCATTAAATATGATTATGAATGACATAAATTGTATATGTATAATATTTGGGACGAGAAATGGGATGTACTCCATGTTTTGAGGAGAAGAAAGGGGATGGACTCCATTGAACTGAGTTGGCCTGTGTGTCCAGATTGAAAGTCTTGAAAACTATTTGTATACATGGGTGCCGATTCCTACAGACGAAACCTCTGTAAAATGGTAAATAGAAGTGAGTTCATGGTGTGATTGATTTTAATTTGTTGGAAACTTGTGAGGTGTATCCTCTGTTGGGTGGATTAAATGCAGTGGATGTATCTATTGAACCAAAATGAAGGGAATGAAATGTAAGTTTGGCATACCATGGTTTTGGAGAAAGATATAAAGATTTTGTTGTAGGACAATGAAAATGTGCATCGTACTTATATCTTGTTAATTCTCCTATACTATGTTAGATTGTTTCTACTGGGCTTTGGCTCACCCTACTTTGGGAAACTATTTTTAGGTACCGGTGACATGCTTCCTCCAAGGACGTAGCTTGGGAGGACCTAGAAGCTGGATGCTCTATTTTGTTGTTTTGTGCTAAATATTTATTCAAGCCAAGGGCTTTATATGTACAGAGCTTATGACTCTCTCTTTTGTTGTAACCAAATAGTGTCTTGGAAAGATGTAAGGCCGTAGGACATTTATTTTGTTGATCATTAACTGGTATTACATGCTATAGATTCAGGATGTACATTTATGAATACATATTGCATGTGTTACCTTTTGTAAGTACGAACTCTGATGAATGAAAGCATATCATTCTATTATTACTTCTCTTATGGGTTGGATTTGTAGTATTATTTTGAGGACGTTACAATAGCATTTTGCTATTGCCCAATTATGGCAATGAATAGTAGCATTTGACTCAAATTATAGCAATGGTGTTCCAATGGAGAGCTATCATTTTTGCTATTTTGGAACAGAAACTGGTGTGTGTGAGATGTCCAGTCAGCTAGCTTTCGTTCTACAAAAATGGTGGGCGTGAGGAAGGCAGGGATGTTTTGTTGGGAGGAAGGGGGGGAAATTTTTGTTGTGAGTTGGCAGTTATGGCAACTGCTAAAACTTGTGTCAAATTTGCCATAACTTGCCATTGGAGCAAGCTTTTTGTCAACTACTGCCAAATTATGGCAATAGCAGTTCCAATGACTTGCCATTGAAGATACTCTTACCCCCTAAAAAATGTGCACAACATGGTTATTATGTTAGTATTTATTTGAGATAAACAACCCTTCACACTTCATATCCATTCATACTTCTCTTGTGGGTCTCAATTCAGACTCAGGCCTTGTTTAAAAAAGTCAAAAAGTCACTATCCTATTTAAGTCACATCACCTCTCTACCACATCACTTCAAACCCAACCCATGCCTAACCCATATTTCATAAAAAGTCAAAAAGTGCACTTATTTAGATCATCCCAAACCACCCCTCACTTTGATGATCCAAATCGTATACTTCATAAGCTTCATAGTAAAAGTTATTTATATAAAAATTAGATTTATTGACAACTATAAATACATAAACAAATAACGCTTTGTTTTGCAAAATGAATTGTTTGACTTTACAATCTTATTTGCTATTCATTTTATAAAACAAAATGTGATTTGTTTTTATGTTTATAGATGTTCGATAAAATTAATTCTTTGCATGGATGACTTTTATTACGAAACTTAGAAAGTAAACGGTTCAGATCATCGACGTGAGCTTAAATTTGAGCTCACAAGAAGAGTATGAAGGAATATGGAGAGATGTAAGTATGAAGGAGACCTCATATACCAAACAAGAAATTTGTTTCTTTAAAAAATAAAAATTTGTTAAAAAAAAAAAAGGAAGTCACAACCTTTAAGCTTTATTTGGATTAAACTATATAAATGCAATTTTTTAAGTCACATCAATCAACCTCTCCTCTCTATTTTTCTACATTTTTTTTATTTATAAAAAGTCAAAAAATACACTTATTTAGAACATCCCAAACTATCAAATTGAAAAAAAGAAAAAAAAATACTAACAAATTTGGAAATAAATGAAGACTGTCAAATTTGGAAATAAAGAAGAATTTCATTGGCAGTATAAGTCGGTGGATGCACGTGCACAAGCAAAAATAAATGACTATCTCCAACGATGAATCAGATTCATCACCAGATCTGAATTTGATGAAAAAATATCACTTTTATGTACCCAACGGTTTCACCAAAAAGATATCAAATTGAGAATGAGCCAAAACTTTCACTAAAATGAGAAGCTGGAGCAGATTTAACCAAAACACTATGCGTTTACATTGGAGGTGGCCCCACTGGACAACCGGACGAATGTCCGGCCGGTCGTCCCAAAGGTCATCCCACAAGTCGTCCCTTGCATACAAAAAATTGCGTAGTTGTTCTGCAGTGCTTCAGTGTTTAGTGGCCTGCGAACTGCTTCACAATTAGGTTGTTTTTGTGGCACTCAACAATAAATTCAAGGTTGATATAGATTTAAATTTCTATCAAAATGCAATATGGAAAAGTTGCATGGACTTTCCATTAAATTTGTATCAAATATAGCTGTTCTGCACCTGCAAGTCCAATAAGTTACCGTTAATAGGTTACCGTTGATGTTACAGAGTATTTGACAAACTTATGTTACTGTGATCTATAACATATACCAATCTTTGAACTTCACTATATCATTAGAATTTTTATTTCTTTGTGAGCTTCAGTTTGACAATATCATTACAATTTCTATTTTCTTTGTGAGCTTCAGTGTATTTTATCTGTTTTTCAGCGTCAGTGTATATCATTAGAATATATTTCTCTGTCTAAGTTGGATGTTGTATCCTACTGAATTTTCTTCAAACTATGGAAGATTTTGAAATGTTTAAGGAATCACAAACTTCAGAGCACAACATTGAAATTAATTTTATTTCGGAAACTTCTCGTGTTTCTCGTGGTAAAACGTTCATAATTATAGAAGATGAAACCTTATGTAGATCTTGGTTGGCAGTCTTTTAAGATCTCATTACTGGTAATAGTCAGACCATGGCAATATTTTGGGAACGAGTACTCAATTATTTTAATTCACAATTGAGCGGTGAATCAAATCGAAACCGTATTTCTTTATCTCAACATTGGTCTATCATGCAAAAGGCAATTAATAAATTATGTGATTTTCTTGGGCAAATTCAATTGAGGCAACAACGTGGAACAACTGAGGCAGACATGATAATTTTTATTTCTATTATTAAATATCAATTTCTTTTGTAATGTATACTTGTTATCGATATGTTTTTAATTTTCGTTTTGTAGATCGCTGAAGCGACGCAAATGTATCATACAATACAGAAAAAGCACTTCACATTTGATACAAGTTGGGATATTTTGAGCCGAAGTTGTAAGCGGGATGAATTTCGAACATAACCAAAAAAAACC
The DNA here is from genome assembly GCF_004153795.1 of Camellia sinensis. Lineage (NCBI taxonomy): Eukaryota > Viridiplantae > Streptophyta > Magnoliopsida > Ericales > Theaceae > Camellia > Camellia sinensis. The sequence continues at coordinate 461,355 of NW_021024814.1, forward strand.
ACACAACATGCATATCAAGGTTCGAATCCACCAACTGAAGATGAGGCTTTTCAACCCAACTACAATATTGCGGGGATGAACAACCAACTAGCACATCAACACGACTAATTGGTACTAAGTCTGCGAAAGAGAATTTAAAGAATCAAACAACTCACGATGTTAGATTTGATGAAATGATTGCCAACCAATCTAAAATTGTTGAAGTATTATCATCTATCTCCGCTAGAACTGTTGAGCGAGATGAACAAAAGGCAATAGACCGTGAACAGAAGGCTGCAGAACGTCGAAGAAGGGCCGAGGATAGGGAGGAACAACTTAAAATCTTATCTATGATGAATGAAAGAGACAACGAAATGAAGATCATAGAATAATGTCAATAGACATGACAAATTTAAATCCTATGCAAAGGGCGTACTATGAAGAACTTTAACAACAAATCTTATTTCAATCAACAAATTAATTTCCTTGACTGTTTCTATATTGCATTACATATTTCGATCAACAATTTCTTGCATTTTGATCTATTTTTGTATTGCATTTTATTCTATTTTAATTTATTTCTGTATTGGAATTATATATATGTTCATGGTGGGTTGTATTGATTTTATTATTTACAAACAGTACCAGTTCATGTTGATGGTGGGTTGTATTGGAATTATTTATATTGATTTTATTATTTAAAAACTTAAAATCTTAATACAAACACACTTACTCTAAAGTAACTTTGAAAATAAAAGTGATAGCAACACACCAAACATGGTCACAAAATAAATTTATTGTACAGAGATTGCCAAATTTAAATATTACATGAACAAATTTGTTAAAAGTGCTATTCACAGTTCAAATATCTATCAATTTTGTTTGTATACTTTATTTTTTTTTAAAACATGCTCACAAATATTTTTAAAATACTCATGTTTACATTACCACCAACAAATAAAATTGTCCAATATGTTCTAAAAGGGAGATCCATTACATTCATAAAGCAAAATGTCCTAACAAAATATAAAAAGTTGTTCCAAAAAAAGAAAACAATGAAAATACTTCATGTAATAGTACATTCTGGGAACAAACAAAAACCACAGAACTTTTCTTCTCATCCAATCTCTCATCCAAACAAATCAAAAGTCATTCTCCGGTGGTGGTGGAGGGAAGTAGTGCTGGTAGATGTCATTTACGTGATGCTCAATTTGATCTATGCGATTGCTTGCCACTTGATGACATCTTTCACTGTCCAAACGGAACTCACCAAGTTGTTGAATTAATGAGTTATGAGCTGTGGCAAATGCATCGAACTGAGTACCCAATGCATTGACCTGATTTTCCATTTGTTGTTCCCACTGAACGTGCTGATTATGCCGTTCTTCTTCCATGGCCAAAAAATCAGTCCAATGCTGAAGTTGTTCAGTTGATGGCATCGCATTGTCGTGAGGGTCTTCCAGAGCATCATCTGGTGGGACATCTGCATTAAGACTTTCCATTAAATTGTCAGCTCCACCAGCACGGGTCAGTGTGTACTCTGAAATGGTCGAAGAGATTTTAATCTCTGCTTCACCTACAAGGTAGATCTTAAAATGTTTGAAAATTTTAGTGAGCAGAGCCCCAAAAGGTAGTGACCAGCCAATGAATTAACCAACATTTGCTGCCATCATTTCTTTCATTATTATGTAGCACAAATCCAATTTCTGGCCAACTTCAAAACAGTATAACAAATAAGCATTAAAATATGGGACAACATCAAAATGTCCTCTTTTTGGAGTGACATTTTCTACTGTCTACCGATGGAAAATCCGAATGTAGGGTTTCAGATGTTTTGCTTGTAAATTAGTCCCGATAAATCTATTCTCACAAATAGTAGTATATACTTCACTGATATTACCAATAATGTCAAGTAGGTCAGACTCACTTTGAAAATGGATATGCATATCTCCTTCCCCAACTTTAATAATTCGTGATAAAGTGGAGATATCAAGCTGAATACCATTACTCTTCACATAAGATAGAAGAGTAAAGTTTCCATCTTCTTTATTAGTACCTCTCAAGTGAACATAAAATAAAGACACAAGACATGGATATACCTTTTGTGGTAAATTAATTAAATTTACCCACCCCATTACCTCAAGTTTGCTAACTAACAGTGGATCATGTTGAGGTGGAAGATTAACCCTTTTCACGATTACAATAGGTCGGCAAGAGAAGCTTTGAAAGATATGTTCATGACTGTAACTGAGAAAATCATTAGTAGGATAAGCCTCAATTTGAGGTTATTGTTGTTATTGTTGGTGTAGTAAAGGGTTTGAGCTTTCATCATGTTCTGGTCTTGCTCTTTTTGTTCTAGGCATGATGTGAATATCTATTCAAATTTATTGAAAATGTGTTAAATATCAATGGTGAATTACAGAAGTTAATAAATTCAATGTGAGGAGCTCGAATAGTGTGAAGTGTGATGTCCAAAAGTGCAACAGATAAGGAACTGCACACTGGAAAAAAAAAAGGACCGAAAGACCAGCTGGTCAAGCCACCGATTAACCCACCTATTACGGATTACACTTTGTATTTGTATTCGGTTTGTGCTGCTCTTTGGCTTGCTGTTTCAGTTGCTCTACCTTGCTAATTATTTCAATGCACACTTCCAATATTGAGTGGATATAAAGTGAATATAGAGTGTTTTGGAAGCAGAATTTGGTTTACTGATCTTGGTTGCTGTTGTTTTGGCTTGCAGTTTGTGGAGCAAATTTTTTATAGTCATTTCTCTCCAATATTGAGTGTATATAGAGGGTCAATAAATGAGGTAGGTGGTGGAGGAAAGTAATGAGGTAGGTAAATTGCTTAAATGAAGTAGTTGGAAGGTGGGTGTGTCATGAGGTATTCACCAAACCTATAACTCGTATGCCACTTTGGTACTGAATTGTCAAATTTGGATTGTACATTGAATTGTCAACTTTGGATTGTATTGAGGTATTGAATTGTCAAATTAATGACGTATTTAATTTTCATGAGGTATTCAATAAATGAATAGTACATTTATTATTTTGTAATTCTTTTGAATATAAATTTGCAAATTCTTTGGTAATTTTTTTTCTAACTGATTAAGACATGGTAATCAAAACTGAAATTCTTTTGTAATTTAATATATGTGGATATATATAAGAACACAACATCAGTAAATTATGAATTGGATAATAAGCACACAACATTTATGAATTGTCAAATTTATGGATTAGATTATGAGAACACAACATCAGAACAGAACTTGTCAAGTACTTGGATAATCAACTTTAAGAATTGACAAAATTATGAAGAGCACTAACAACAAACAAACACTGACAGCTTTCCTTGCGTAATGACCTCTCATTCCAAAAAATAACCAAAAGTACATGTTCGCGTCCACGTGGTGAAATTAGTTTTCACCGTGAAGATGCCACATATGTTCTATTAAATTATTGCGGAGGGCATGATGTGTATTTTTATCTCTAATACCTAAATGACGAGAGAGAAATGATTGGAAGTCATTGTTAGTACTTCAGGAAAGTTCTACTGGTGAGTTAGTTGATGAAGTATCATAATTAAAATCAAGATGCTCATATCTCTCATATTCGACAATCATATTATGTAATATAACACAACTTTTCATTATGTTCCCAAGCATTTTCGGAACCCAAAAACGTATGGCACCACCTATAATTGCAAATGGGGATTGGAGCACTCCGAATACCCGCTCTACTTCTTTCATTGCTGACTCTTGCATCATTGCAAAATGTTGCTTCTTTGCTCCTTGGAGAGAAGAGATTGTTTGAACTAGTGTTGCCCACTGAGGGTATATACCATTAGCAAGGTAATAACCCATGTTATAAGTGTGTCCATTAATAATGTACTGGACAGGGGGAGCTTTACCTTGGGCAAGATCAGAAAACAAGGGCAATTGATCCAACACATTCAAGTCATTTTGTGATCCAAGCATTCCAAAAAATGTATGCCAAATCCACAAGTCATAAGAAGCTATTGCTTCAAGAATGATGGTTGACTTTTCTGATGGCCTACGTATTGACCTTGCCATGCCTTTGTACAATTTTTTCACTCCCAATGTATGCAATCTAAACTTCCCAACATACCCGAAAACCCAAGAACCTCCCTAATAGGAAGTAATCTAGCAATATCAGTTGATGTTGGAGATCTCAGGTATTCTAGTCCAAAGATTTCAATTACTGAATTATAAAAGTGTTGCAAACTTTGAATTACAGTGCTTTTCCCAATACGTATATAATCATCAACTGTATCTGCTGCCACTCCATATGACAATATTCTCATTGTTGAAGTCATCTTTTATAGGGGAGACAATCCAAGAATATGATCTGCATCTTGTTTTTGAACAAAATATGGATCGTGTGCTTCAATAGCATTCAAAATTCGCAGATATAGAGGACGACGCATTCAAAAACGTCTCTAAAATGTTGTAGGTGAATAAGCTGGATTTGCTGCAAAATAATCAGCGAACAATCGCTCATGACCCTTCCATCTATTGCGACGTATGTACTTATGTCTTACAACAGAACCACTTTTTTTCTTTGATCGATCAGTTGATCGCAGAATCTGAATCATACTAGCATTATTTATCTCATAAACCCCCAAAAGTGTGACAATTTTGTCATCATCAGACTCACTATCAGAGGATGAGGAAGAAGAAGATAATGAAAATAAAGTGAACAGGTAAGAATTTGAGGTACTCATTATGCTCTACTTTCAATTCTGTCCCCTTCCAGATATAAATGTACCTCTTGTCTGGTATATAGTACATGGATAATGTGTTTATATCAATTCTTGGAAGGAAATCATTATTGGAGGCAACAAAAAATGGAAAATATTTAATGGAGGGAAAAAAGAAATGGGAAATAGAAAGGGAGGGGAAAAAAAATTCAAAACCTTAAACGGTCGACCGACCGGTCGACCCCAGTGTTTTGATGCACGCTACAGTGCAACGGTTGGAGCTACTCATATCAAATTGAGAAAATTGCCTTTTTTTTTACTCAGATTTGGTGAAAAAATTGGTGAATCGTTGGAGATGCTCTAAAAAGAAAAAGAAGGTTGGTGGATATTTATATTTATATATATGTTAAAGAAAGAAGAAAGGTAGAAACTCTCTCTCTCTCTCTCTAGATTGCTCTTTGTCTCTCCGGATTCGTTTATCACCTTTCTTCATCTCTAACGACGACGATATTGTTGATCTCATCTAAGGTAATTTTGAAATCTTCTTTTTAAGTTTGTTGATCTCAAACCCTAATTTCAATACCCTAATTTGAAAAATAAAACCCTACTTTGTTGTTGTTGGATTTGATTGTTTTGTTTCTGTTAATGTGCCCTAATATTGATTTTTTTTTTTGTTGCTCTCAATATCAATTTCGCCTCTGGTTTCGCTTCTGTCAAAAGAATGCAAACTGACTTTTCTCTATCTCTGATGACAATGATCGCACCGTTGATCTCATCTAAGGTAATTTTGAAATCTTCTTTTTATGTTTGTTTCAAAGCCTGAATCTGAAACCCTAATTTCAAAGTCCTAGTTTGAATATTTTTTTGAAAATCCCCTAATTTGAAACCCTAATTTGAAAAATAAAACCCTATTTTTTTAATCAATTATGTTATTAGAGTTGATTGTTCTGTTTGTTGTTAGTTTGCCCTAATTTTGATTTTTTTTTTGTTTCTCTCTCTCTCTCAGTGTCTCACCCTCTCTCGCACTCTCAATCTCGATTTCGCTTCTCTTAGAAGGCGACGGCCTCACCTTTCTCCATCTCCGACGACGATGATGATTGCACTGTTGATATCATATAAGGTAATTTCGAAATCTTCCTTTTAAGTTTGTTGAAAAACTTAATCTGAAACCCTAATTTCAAAGTTCTAGTTTGAATATAATTTGAAGCTCTAATTTGAAAAATAGAACCCTAATTTGAAATTTGTTTTTTGAAAGCCCTAATTTATTGTTAATCAATTCCCTAATTCTGTTTTGTTGTTGTTGTTAGAATTAATTGTTTTGTTTGCTGTTAGTTTGCCCTAATCTTGATTTGTTTTTGCCCAAATGTGTGATTCATGAATCCTTTAAATTTTACTTAACGACCGTTATTCTCTCTCTCAATTTAAATTAGACATATATAAGAATATGTTGATATCTATACATATACATTCATATAGACATTTTAAGAAGGAAGGAAGAAAGGGCACATAGTATGGTTTGAAGAATCAGATATATAGATATTTTGGTTTGAGTTCTACAATAGAACACATGTTTGTAATGGTAGATGCCTTGATTTGATGCACTTGTACTATAGTGTAACTTGTAAGCTTTTGATAATGTAACGCCCCCAAATTATTACAATAAATCCAACCTTTAAAATAGAATGTTAATAGAAATAATATGCTTTCATTTGTCAGAGTTCGTACTACCAAAGATAACACATGTAGTATACATTCATTAATGTTCATCTTGAATCTATAGCATGTACTATCAATTAATAATCAACAAAAATAAATGCCCTACGAGCTTACACCTTTCCAAGTCATTTCTTGGTTACAACAAAAGAGAGTGTCATAAACTTTGTACATATAAAGCCTTGGCTTGAATAAACATTAAGTACAAAACAACAAAATAGAGCATCCAGCTCCTAGGTCTTCCCAAGCTACGTCCTTGGAGGAAGCATGTCACCGGTACCTAAAAATGGTTTCACAAAGTAGGGTGAGCCAAAGCTAGTAGAAACAATCTAACACAGTATATGAGAATTAACGAGGTATAAGTATGATGCACATTTTCATTGTCCTCCAACAAAATCTTTATAACTTTCTCCCAAAACTATAATATGCCAAACTTACATTTCATTCCATTCATTTTAGTCCAATATATATATATATATATATATATCCACTACATTTAATCTACTCAACAGAGGATACACCTTACAGGTTTCTAACAAATTAAAATCATCACACAATACATTCACTTCTATTTGTCATTTTACGGAAATTTCGTCCGCGGAAATCGGCACCCATGTATACAAATGGTTTTCTGGACTTTCATCCGGAACACACAGGCCAACTTAGTTCAATGGAGACCATCCCCTTGCTTCTCCTAAAAAATGGAGTACATCCCATTTCTCCTCCCAAATATCATACATATACAATGTATATCATTCATAATCATATTTAATGATAATGGTTAAAGGATTAGTTTCAATTCGCCTAATCCACATACAATGTCTACAACAATCACGACTATCCTCTATCGATAGTCCAAAACAGTTATCTCTAAACAGATATACAATCTTTATAACAAATAATTCATCAAATTTCCATAGGTGAGTGATTAAACAAATCCAACAACACTATTCATGTATACATCCTCCCAATTTCACATTCCCCATACCAATTTCATTATTTGTACAAAATAATTATCCAAGACATTTTAAGGCAAAACTCCTCATTTTTCAAATATTAACCCAAAGGCCAAAATCAATTATTTTGACACATGATAACCTCATATCCAAACCCCATAATCATTTATATAACACCTACATAGAAAACCCTCTTTTCAAACTTGAACCCAAACCCTAAGTTTGCTCAAAACATCTCCAAATCCCACCATCTACACACAACAACCTATAACCAAGTTAAAACCCATATTAAGGTGTAGAGAGTCCCTACCTCGAGTTTAGAAGACCAATGGAGCAAGCACGAAACTCTAACGATGCCGAAACCAAATTTCAATTGGATCAAAGTGAAGCTCCCAAGATGCTCTACCCTTTTTCCAAAAGCACTAGTGCGGAAAGATCAACGAATCTAGGAGAAAATGTAGAAAGAGAGAGTATTTTAGAGAGAGAAAGTCTCACTTTAGAGTTTTTGGAAGAAAATATCTAAAAAAGTGATGTAAAAAGTCATTTTTGCGATCTGATATACGTACAATCTGCTTGAGCCCAAGATTTGACACTCGAGCGGAATATCTGATATACGTACAGTCCGCTTGAGCCCAAGATTTGACACTCGAGCGGAATATCTAATATATGTACAGTCCGCTTGAGCCTAAGATTTGACGCTTGATTGTCAGACACAAAAAGTTATTCCGTTCGAGCGCAATAGGTCCTGCTTGAGTGCAGAATGCACACCTCTAGTACTTTTGCAGACAAATTGCTCGAGCATAAGAAAGACCGCTTGAGCGCCCACCCGCTCGAGCGTAGGAAATGCTACTCGAGTGTGAAAAACACCCCTCTAGTACTTTTGCAGACGTGCAAAGTACTGAGAGTTTGCAAACCCCGCTCGAGAACAGAAAGGGCCGCTCGAGCAGAGGACCAAAATTATGGGCAACATAAGGTTTGAAAACTAAGCAACCAACTTTTTTCAAACGCACTCAACACATCCAAATAACCAATTGTAAGGAGGAGTAAAGAGGAAAAGACAATGAACAACCTACATAAACCATATATCCAAGTCCGGACTACCACAAATGTCGGGTCAAAATTGAGATCGCTATAACCTCCCTCTCTTAAACAATTTCATCCCCGAAATTTCAAATAGAGCTCAAAATCGTTATTAAACCATTCACAACAACATTAGCATATCCAATTCTACATTATGATCCACTCACCGGTCATCCATTCTTACCAACTCGATGTACAAGTTCTAGGATCAAGGATGTCAATTACAATTCTTAATCATTTACAATGTTTAAATCAAAGCCAAGTTCTTTTTCCAAACTTTACTCAATATATATACAATACTCCCTAAAGTGATACAACATACACAATATTCCATATTCTTAAAACATATACAATGTTTATATCGAATTTATGTCTCCAAACTCCCATAACATATACAATGTTTTCACAATTTAAAACATATACAATGTTATCTCATTTCATGAATGTAATTAAAATCTCAATACATGCTCAGGCACCAACAAACAAGTCCGAATATTTCTCTCGGACTTCCAATTCACGCTCCCAAGTCGCTTTCTCGACTCTGTGATGTTTCCATAATACCTTTACTAAAGGAATTGTCTTGCCTCGCAAGACTTGGTCTCGGGTATCCAAGACTCTCACCGGTCTCTTCTCATACGAGGCATCCTCGTCGACCTCTAAGTTGGTCAAATCCAACACATGAGATGGATCCAACTCATACTTCCGGAGCATACTAATATGAAACACGTCATGAATCCCGAAAAGGTGTGGCCGCAACGCCAAACGGTAAGCAACCTCTCCGACCTGCTCAAGGATCTCAAAAGGCCCAATGAATCAAGAAGACAACTTCCCACTCTTTTCAAACCTCATTAAACCCCTCCTAGGTGATATTTTCAAGAACACATGATCCCCTACCTTAAAAGACAAGGGTCTCTTCCTACGATCGGCATAACTTTTCTAATGACTCTGAGCTGTAAGTAACCGCTTATAGATAAATGTCACTTTCTCCGTCGTTTCCCGAACCAACTTTGGACCCAACAAAGGTGCATTACCCACCTCGACCCAACACACAGGGGACCTACACCTACACGGTCGGCCATATAAGGCCTCAAATGGTGCCATTCCAATACTTGATTGAAAGCTATTATTATAGGCAAACTCCACTAAGGGCAGGTACCTCTCCCATGACCCTTTGAAGTCAATGACACAACCTCGAAGCATATCCTCAAGGATTTGAATAGTACGCTCGGATTGCCCGTCAATCTGAGGATGATACATGGTGCTAAAGGTCAATCTAGTGCCCAAGGCACTCTGCAAGCTCTGTCATAACCGAGCTGTGAAACACGGATCTCTATTTGATACAATCATTACTGGGACCCGTGCAACCTCACTATGTCTCGAATATACAAGTCAGCAAGAAAATCTGCTGAGTTGCTCACACGCATAGGTATAAAGTACGCTAACTTGGTCAACCGGTCAACTACCACCCAAATGGCATCACTACCCCGTTGAGTTCTAGGAAAACCCACAATGAAGTTCATCGTAATATGCTCCTATTTCCACTCGGCTATAGGCAAGGGTTGCAACAAACCCGTTGGCCTCTGATGTTCGACCTTCACTTGCTGACAAGTAAGACTCCTCGATACAAATACCACCACATCCCTCTTCATACCCCTCCCCCAAAATTGGTGACTAAGGTCATGATACATCTTTGTGCCTCCCGAATGCACCACAAGGCGCGAATGGTGAAACTCTCAGAGTACTTCCTCTCGGCAAGACTCTGGTATGAACAAGCAGTCACGACATCTCCCACTCTGGTTAGGATACACATTCAGGCCCTTCTCTACCTTTCCATTGGAGATCTTCTCCAGAAAGGATTCCATCTTAAGGTCACCCCTCTGTGCTTCTATTACTCGATTCACAAGTGTAGGTTGTGCAACTATTGTGAATAAGGCTGCAGACTCAATGGACTCACCGAGATGTAAGTCAAACTCTCCAAGAGCACCCAACATCTCTGATTCCCGAATGGCAATATAAACTATGCTTCTAATAGATTTCCTACTCAAAGCATCGGCCACGACATTGGCCTTCCCCAGATGATAATGCAGCTCGAAGTCATAATCCTCTATGAACTCCATCCACTTCATCTGTCTCAAATTCAAGTTCTTTTGTGTAAACAGATACTTTAGACTCTTGTGATCAGAAAATACCTCAAATCTTTCACCATATAGATAGTGCCTCCAAATATTTAAGGCAAAGATCACTACCGCTAACTCTAAGTCGTAAGTAGGGAAGTTCCTCTCATGTGTTTTCAACTATCGCGAGCCATAGGCTACTACATTCCCTTCTTGCATCAAAACACAACCCAAGCCTTCCCGCGAGGCATCACAATATATTGAATAGCCCAAACCCCTCTCCGGAATAATCAAAACTGGAGCAGTGGTTAACCTAACTTTAAGTTCTTGGAGTGATTTCTCACAGGTCTCACTCTACACGAATTTAATCATTTTCCTCGTTAGCTTAGTCAACGGCGAGGCTAGTCTAGAGAAATCTTTCACAACTCGGCAGTAATACCCGGCCAACCCCAAGAAACTACAGATCTCGAAAGCATTCTTAGGTTGTTCCCAGTCCTAAACTGCCTCTATCTTGGATGAGTCTACAGTCACCCCTTCCCTAGATACCACATGGCCTAAGAACTTAACCTCTTTTAGCCAAAACTCACATTCCCCAAACTAAGCATACAGCTTGTGGGCTCTAAGTAACTCAATTACTACCTGCAAGTGTTCTTTGTGTTCCTCCTCAGAGGGTGAATAAATCAGGATGTCGTCCACAAAGACGACTACAAAACGGTCTAGAAACTCATGGAAGATCCAATTCATCAAATCCATAAACACAATCGGTGCATTAGTCAGCCCAAAAGGCATCACTAGGAACTCATAATGGCCATACTGCGTACGGAATGTCGTCTTTGGAATGTCCTCTCCCCTCACTCTCAACTAGTGATAACCCGATCTCAAGTCTATCTTCGAGAAGAACAAGACCCCTTCAATTGATCAAACAGATCATTTATACGAGGCATTGGGTACTTGTTCTTGATAGTTACCTGGTTTAACTTTTGGTAATCTATACAAAGTCATAACGCAGCATCTTTCTTTTGGCAAACAAGGCTGCAACTCCCCAAGGCAAAGTACTAGGGCGAATGAAACTCTTATCTAACAATTCCTAGAGTTGAATCTTCAACTCATTCAATTTGGCAGGTGTAAACCTATACGGTGCCATAAAAATTAGTATCGTGCCAGGAATTAAATTAATAGAGAATTCGATCTCTCAGTGAGGTGGTAAACTAGTAAGGTCCTCAGGAAAGACATCGGGGTATTCACAAACCACCCTTGGTAACTCAACCCTTATTTCATCACATTCACTATTTAAGAAGCTAGCAAAGAGGCAACTAAGCTCACTCTGCCCACACGGATCATATACTGGCAATGAAACTCTATCCACCCGGTTTTCCAAGAAATAAAAACAATCACCGCTTAGAGTACATACAGTAACCCTCTGACGGTAGCAATCTATAACAGTCCGGCATGACGATAACCAGTCCATACCCTAAATAACATCAAAACTAGACATGTCAATCGATACAAATGCAAATGGAAGTCGACGATCGGCAACCTCTATGTCATAACCCTGACATCCCTGTTTCAAAATAACCTCACCACCGATATGTGACTCTACATAGATAGGAGGTGCTAACTGAGCCAACTCTAACCCCAAAACAAATGCAAATGTAAACGAGATAAATGAATGTGATGCACCTGTATCAATCAACACATTAGCAACTGAATTACAAAATAAGAAAGTACCTTTCATAGCAGAAGGCGCTGATACAAGATCTAGCGCGGTAACAGCATACACACGCCCTGTAGGCTGCTGGTCTACCTGCTCACCCATCGGAGCATAAGACTGATGCATTGACTGAGCCAAAAGGCTCCCTGATTGGCCCTCGAGGCCTGTGCTGACTATGCTGGCTAGTGGCTCTGTGTCTACCTCGACCCAAATGCACCAGGTGTGCCACCCAACTGCGAGCAAAGCCTCTTCATGTGCCCTGCCTACCCACATTGATAACAAGTGAACGGCTGGCCTCTCCTCTGACTCTGGCTCTGAGAACAAGCTGAAGACTATGTAGATTGCTGCCCCCTCCTCTCCGCGGGCAAGTTGGAGACTTATGGCCCATGTAATAACCCGACCCTCTTATATGCTTTACATCTCTAGTTATATGAGTAATTACATGTTTAATGTGAAATTCCATATGGAGTTGTGCTTACATTCATGAATTATTTAATTATGACATTCTATCTGTTGGTTATTGGAGAAAATCTGTTAAAATTAAGACGTTTGGATTTGAAATTGAAAGCCTTAGGATGCGATAACCCGAAATTGACTTTATAATTATGATCAACATGATTTTTAGGACATAATATCAAGTTTTGTAAAAAAATGATTCGTAATGAATTAATTGAAAAAAAAAATTAGCTTCAACACTCTTAAAACTTATACCTAGATAGAAATAAGAGTCTTGGATGACTTAGTAGCAAAAACAAAACAAAAAAAAAATATATCTTCTAAGAGAGTTTGAGAGGGTGCTAGAGAAGAAGAGGAAAAAGAGGAGGCTTCAACAAGAGAGAGGATTGAAGAAATTGAAAAGAGTTTTTGAGACTAGAGTTCAAGGTATGTATAATTTAACTAGAATGTCCTACCCTTTCTCTCTCTAATTGATTTGAGAAGGAAATCTTTACATTCATGTAAGCTAGGGTTTACAACAAGAGTCTTGCTTATGGTAATTGGTTGATTTGAAGGATGATCTTTGTGTTTTAGGTTGTTTTGAGCTATGTTGAGAAGGATTACCTCTTATTCTTTAGTTTTACATGTTTTGAGCTCACACATGCATCTTGATGTTTATAGATATATATTTTGATAAACTAAGTATGGATGAAAACATAAAAGATTCAGGATGTATATATGAATTTAAAAAGGGTTATGAACTAATTATGTTGTGATTCATGTTTATTGTGATGATATCATGATATTGAGCTAATTTTTCCTATTTTGCAACTTACAATGTGTTTGGTCAGTTGAATTTTGTCTAAGTTTTGGACTGCCCAAAATAGAGTATACGACCGCACGTGCGGGGCTTATGGCAGCACGTACGGGAGGCACAACCGCACTTGCTGGGCTCACAGCCACACGTACGGAAAACAAGGGTGGAGGACTAATCTACACTGTAATAAAATCACGTGCAAGCCACACGTGCGGCGCACTTGCCCGCACGTTCGGTGGGGACTTCCATACGTGCGGTTAAAGATGGAGAATTCTGTTTATTTCTTTCGCTCTGTTTGACCCTCAGAATGTGTTAATACGTCCATTTGATGTTTCTATAATGCATTTAATTATATGAAACTTAGCGAATCAAACATTTGAGAAATAAGAGGAAACTAAGGAAAAGTGATGTACTTACGAGTTATGTGCTATGTGTAGGGCACATACAGGAGGGGACCATCGTTCATCTGCATCACAGTGAGTGATAGTAGTGTAACGACATATTTCTTGTATTCATATATGTTATGCAATACTTAATTCACTCTTTTAGTAAATAACTTATGTTATATGAGTTATGTTTGAGGGAGTAATTGGAATGATCAAACATTGGCATATGGGATATGGACCCGAGGTTGTTCTGTTGTACTATTATAATGGGCCTAAGGCCATTTTGTATTTCATTGGGCCCCAGGCCGTTTTGCTATAATAATGGGCCTGAGGCCGTTTTGTATTTCGTTGGGCCTAAGGCCGTTTTGCTATCATAATGGGCTTAAGGCCATTCTGTATTACATTGAGCCTAAAGTCGTTCTGTCTTATGTGGGCCCGATGCCGTTCAGGAAAGGAAATAAGAATAAGACCAACTTGTGATTTATGAATATGCACTGCTAAATTATGCTCATACTCTTAATCTGTTTGTGTTGTTATCATTCACTAAGCCTTGCTTACTCCATTTTTATGGATGTTTTGTAGGTAATCAGCCCGCGGGACAACCTTAGGTCAGCCCAGGAGCCTTTTGCTAAACCCGTTTTGCTGAGTCACCCGAAGTGACTCTTTTGTTTTATTTTGGGAAATTCATGTGATGGCATGTTTTGTCAGTATTTGGGGAAATAGATATGTATATATATATATATATATTATCAATATTTAACTTTTGGGTTGTTACCCTTTTGCAAAGTTAATGAATATGAATGGTGTATGGAATGTTATGTACTTGTGTATGATAATACATTAAGATCTGGCATTTAGACACAACTCAATGAATGTTTTATTCTACTATTATTTTGCTTTCGTTTAGGCCCCAATATTGAGTAAAATTTAAGATAACAAAATTGAGGCCTAAGGTCAAGCCGGTCATGCCCAAACTTTTAGGGGCAGGTTTGGGTTGTGACAGCCCAACTGACCACACTTGAAACAAGTGAAATCTCCCTGACCACTTCTCCTAGAACCCGAACTCGGTATTGGAAACGTAGACCTGGACTGTGCTTCTTGGGGCTGTTAGGGATTAGAACCTCTCTGTCTCTTGTTGTCCCCTTGGACATCCTAACTCTTCTTGGAGCCCCTCATCCTCTCCTCCTCCATCTGCATCACAGTCTCAAGATGAGCTGCCACCTCCACAAGGCGTCTGTAATCTCTAATCATCGAACCGGCTACCTTAAA
Organism: Camellia sinensis; assembly: GCF_004153795.1. Taxonomy (NCBI): domain Eukaryota; kingdom Viridiplantae; phylum Streptophyta; class Magnoliopsida; order Ericales; family Theaceae; genus Camellia; species Camellia sinensis. The sequence continues at coordinate 476,540 of NW_021024814.1, forward strand.
CATTAGCCCGGTCTTCAACCTCTTCTCAAACTCCAAGCAACGGTGTTCCTCAATTGCCACAAGCTCGGGTGCAAACCTAGACAAGCTAGTAAAAGTGGCTTCGAACTCTGCCACAAGTGTGTTCCACTGCACCAGCTTAGAAAACTGTTCTCTCAACTTCTCCCTAACTGTGGAAGGCAGAAACTTCTCCTAGAAGGCGTTGACGAAAGCCTCCCAAGTCTCTCCAATGCGCCCCCACACATACTTCCCCCACACGTCTCCCTTCAGCTGAAAGGACGCCAAGGTCACTCTCAAACCTCCGTCTTCGATGCCGAACATCTCAAACGTCTTCACCATCTATTCCAGCCACTCATCCACTTTCAATGGCTCCTTGGGATCACCCAAAAACTCATCCGGATTCGACCAGAAGAACTCTCGCTTTAGAAAAGATGGCCCTGCCTCAACTACTTGGGCCTGGACTTGATTCTCAGCCTTGAGAATGTTCATGGATTCCCTCAATGCTTCGGCCATCTCACGGGCTAAGGCGCCTATGGCCTGCTAACCAACTGGTTCAGCCATGTTGGCCTGACCAACACCCTCCTCCTGTGTCGAAATATCATCTGGTACTGGCATCTCCTGCCTTCTAGGCCTACCATGCCTACCATCGTGTCCATGTCCTAACATCCTAATAAAGATAACAAAAGAAATTAACATTTATAAATGTACCGAAGCTAACTCACTCGCGTCCTAATACAGTGGACAACAGTGGTTCACTCCACGTAAGAACGTATTCACATAAACACATACGAATTTTATCCCTGGATAATGACCGTCCCATAGTGTTGCCAGAGTTCCAATTAGAAATAGCAGTGATCAAGTGCTCTTCTAACAGGACTTCTAGGAACCCGTGGACTCAATCAACATCCTAGAAATTTAATCACATACCCATATAATCACATAAGCATGTTATCATATAGGCACATATCATTCATACTTAAGTCTCTAGCAAACGAGACAAACCTATTGTGGTACTAACCACTTCCCATGTACCCAAAGTATTCAAACCCAGTACGCTCTAATACCAAGTTGTAACGCCCCCAAATTATTATAATAAATCCAACCCTTAAAACAGAATGTTGATAAAAATAATATACTTTCATTTGTGAGAGTTCGTATTACCAAAGATAACACATGCAGTATACATTCATTAATGTTCATCCTGAATCTATAGCATGTACTATCAGTTAATAATCAACAAAAATAAATGCCCTACGGGCTTACACATTTCCAAGACATTGCTTGGTTACAATAAAAGAGAGTGTCATAAACTCTATACAAATAAAGCCTTTCGCTTGAATAAACATTAAGTACAAAACAACAAAATAGAGCATCCAGCTCCTAGGTCCTCCAAAGCTACGTCTATGGAGGAAGCATGTCACCGGCACCTGAAAATAGTTTCCCAAAGTAGGGTGAGCCAAAGCCAGTAGAAACAATCTAACACAGTATACGAGAATTAACGAGGTATAAGTATGATGCACATTTTCATTGTCCTACAACAAAATCTTTATAACTTTCTCCCAAAACCAGAGTATGCCAAACTAACATTTCATTCCATTCATTTTAGTCTGATATATATATATATATATATATATCCACTACATTAATCTACTTAACAGAGGATACATGTAGACACCCCATTTTTGCTGCCCTTAAGACTTGGGCGCTACTAATTGCTTTCTTGGTGATGAAAGTTGTGCAGTGCAAAGGTTCGATTTCTTCGGCAAGGAGAGCATCAAATCCCAACTTTACACCCCATTTTTGGACCAAAACGATTTTGACCAAAATGATTTTTAGACCTTAAAACCCTCTCTTTCAAAACAATTTTGAAAAAAAGTTTTTATGCTGTTCCGAGGTTCGCATTTCGTTAAATGTTACCCTTTTCGGTAAACCGAGCAAGGACAAAATGGGAATGAATGAAAGAGAGGTGAACTCTTTGAAAAAATCTTTAAAACATCTTTTTTAGGGGTTTGGAGTTGAAGAAAATGGGAGGAGAGGGAAGAAACCTAGTTAGGGGAAGAAGTTAGGCATGAATCGTTAAGAAAGAGTCGAGCAGTCCTCGCTAAATCGGGTTTATCCATTTGTACACTTGGATTTCAGCTATGAGGCCACCATTGTTGGAAATTGGACTTCCAGGGCTTCAATTTGCACTCAAGAATCTCTTAAAGCCGTGTCCGGATGAGGGAGATATGACTAGTTGAAGTTAGGCATCAACCCAGTTGGACTGAAACAGAGTAGTCTTCACTAAAAGAGGGATATCTCTTAGCACACTTGGAATTTTGATGTGAGGCTGCCATCATTGGAGATACGACTTCTGGGACTTCCGGGCTTCAGTTCAGACTCAAGAATGACCTAAAAAGGAGTCTAGATGAAGGAGTTATGCTTGTTTGAAGTCGGGGACAGGGACCAGTTTTTGCTGTCAGCCACTGGGGGAGTGTGCCGGCCACAAATGGAGTTTTCCGGCCATAGATCGGCCAGAAGTGACCCTTGTCGGCCACCATTAGTGGCTGGTCAGCCAACAATGGTGGCCGGTCGGCCAAAAGTGTCCAGAAAGCTCAGAATTTGCAGATATTTCTCCTCCAGCTGCTCTACACTGTGCCAACTGTCTCTAAATTAGATATTTCGACCCAAGGCTCTCTTTTTCCTATATATAGATGCCATATCTCTCATATTTCGAGGTTAGAAAATTTAGAAGCCTCTCTCTCTAAAATCTCTCTCTCTCTCTAGATTTCTTTCTCTCTTGAGTATTTGTGCTTAGAAGATTGCATACTTCAAACTTTAACCTATCAACCCTTATCCAAAGTGGTTCATCCTTGGGCTGAGGTTGCTTGAAGCTCTCTTGAAGCCTCCTTTGAGCTCTAAAATGGTGGTTTAAACTCAGATTTGTGCCTATTGTGTGCTTTGCTTCAAAGGTATAGAACTTACCCTATTTAAGCTTATTTTGCACACTTGTTTTGCCACCTTTGCAAACTATTTTTGGCCTGGTTTTCAACTACAAAAACCTCTGTTTTTAAGGTTTAAAAATGATGGCTTAAGCCCTTTTTGGAGTTAGGGGTGATCCACCCTTCTTATAGCTTGCGTGCTAAGTTGTTGTGTCATCTTTCAAAGTTGTTTTAAATCAAACTTTTTGGCCTTTCTAACCACTAAAAATCAGAGAATTTCCAGTGGTAAAAACCATGTTTTGAGGTCCAAAATAGGAGGGGGTGGCCTCCCCTCCTTGTGTCTTGTTTGCACGTGTAGATAGCCTAACATGTGAGCATGTTTTTCTACCATTTTGTGACTTGATCTCAGCATGTTTTGGCTACTTTTTTTACTAGATTTAACTCTGTTTTGAGCTGTCTTGGTCATATGAGGCTTGTCTTGCATGGTTGTAGTGCAAATGCCTTCACTAGCTTAGTGTTTTAAGGCCTCTAACATTTTGTGAATGCGTTGCTTGCATGTTGTAGCATCATTTTACATGTGATTTCAGTGCATATAGCTTTGTCACACTCTCACTTATTTCACTCTTTCATTGCTTTTGAGAGTTGTGCCTTGTGCCTTGTTTGCGGGCTAACATGTGAGCATGTTTTTCTTGCCTTTTATGCTTCAATCTCAGCATGTTTTAGCCACTATTTTGGCATGTCTTAGCTCTATTTTGAGTTGGTTTGATCATTTGAGCTTGATATTGCATGCCTCTAGTGTAGTGCTCTTCACTAGCTTATGTATTTTTTACTCTTAACATGTTGTGCATGTGTTGCTTGCATGTTGTAGCACTATTTTTCATGCCATTTCAGCACTGAAAATTCTGCAACCTCTCTCTATTCTTCACTTTTCAATTTGTTTTGAAAGTGGTCTTGAGCCCCTTGTTGGCTTGAGTGTAAACTTGAGGCTCTCATGCCTAATGGTTTTAACTCTCTCTTGAGGGTTCCTCCTAACCAACAGCATGAAACCTCTTTCATGCTTAAGGCTCTTGTGGCTTAGGCCACCTTTCCAATTAAAGGACTTTCACATTGGACTTAATCGATTAAAGGATTAATCGGTAATGTTAAAACGTGTAAACAAAATGAATCAAGTAAAATATGACCAAGATAGGTATGTTGTATTTGCATTGCATGTGTTCAATCGGACGTTATATTGAACACAAGATAGATTGGTCCATTTTATACTCAAAGTGATAAAATGAGCCAATCTCCTTTGTCACTGTCGCCCTTGATCATGCATGATAGGGTGGTAGTACTTGGAGTCTTATTTGTGCATTCATTGACTTTGTACAAGCTTGACACTTTGGCCATCATGCATTGAAAATGCTTGGTTGGTGGCTTGAGAGCTAAGAATTACGCTCCTTTGAGCTTAAGAAATGATAAGGAGGGTAATAGTACATATATTGTTTGAGAATACACTGATTTGCCTCTGTTTGCTCTCCATTGCAGCAAAAAGGTGAATTCCAAGGAAAGGGTGGCCGACTGGCCACCAGTGGTGGCCGACCGGCTAGTAGTAGTGGCCGACAGCCACCTATAGTAGCCGACCGGCCATCAGTGGAAAAGTTGTTCAAAGTGTTCCTGAGGTGGGGCAGAAGCAGTCTGGAATTTGGTGCAATGTTCAACTATCAAAGCAAAGTGCAAACAGAGGCATCCAAAGGCAAGGCAGTGGATTTTCGGAAGGAAGCCAACCGAGCATGCATGCATCCCTCGCCCTCGAGGCCATTTAATTGTTTCAATTAGTTAGCGTGGCCAATTATCCGATTCAAGTGTTGTAATTATCTAATTAGCTTAGATGGTTAATTAGTTTAATTGCTTTAATTAGCTTAGCATGGCTAGTTATTCAATTGTATTGTAATAATTAATTAGCTAGAATAGTTAATTAGTTGTTTTGTAATAATTAGCTTAGCTTAGCGTAGCTAGTAGCTTATTTATTCGGACCCTCCTTCGAGAGGACGTATTGTTGTAATAAGCGTGCGTGTGTGTGTGCATGTTTTCCAACCCCACGTCTTTCACCCTTTTACTTAACCGCTTTCGATGGTTAGTTTAGGTCACGTTTAAATTAGCATACCTTATGCTTGCATGTTTGCATCATTCATTTGTCTTGCATGCACCGGGCTCGGCGCATCATTCAAACTGTATCGTATTTCAATATACTTATTTGAATACGTGTATCAAATCATTGCATTCATATGCCATCTTAGTAGCCGAGCCTATTAATTTCATGTTGCATGTGTTGCATTAGGCATCTTAACATAGTTAGAATCATGCATATTTCTAACTAGCTTTTGTTTTGGCTTGGAGTACACTGTAAGTTTTACGCTTTAGCATACTTGCATGAGTGTGAGTGTTGCCATGACAGCATGCTTGCCATGAGGCTATTTGCTTAAGTGATTAACTGCATGAATGCCTATGGGTGAAGGCTTGGTTGCTTGAATTGGGACAATTCAATGATTGTGAGTTTTAAGCCCACTTTGAGAAATGGCAAAATCATGTTTTAAGCCCACCTAAGGGTGGCAAATCCACGCTTTAGCCCACTTGAGGGTGACACTTTCAAACCATTTTTGAAAGCAAACATGAGTTGATTTGTTCCAATTCTTGCGATTTAGTCTATACTTGTTTATGTGCGTCACATAGTAAAGTTAGCTAATAACCAGAATAAGAACGCATGTGTTTATAAAACAACATATCATGCTTAGTAGAGGCCGATCCTTTGATCGGGTAAGTGGGGGTGCTCATTTTAGGACCTTCCCCTCTCGTACCCAAGTTCCCGAGCCAAGGCAACTTTGGTGATGATAGACACATGGCCTTTGGTACGAGTCAGGGTTTCTTAAATTTTCCAAAAATAAAATATTTAGGTGGCGACTCTGTAATCTGGCAAAGCAGTCCTATTTTGGCATTATTTGATTCAAAATCTGATTTTCCAAAATGATTTGCCGGATTGGACTCTTTGGTGTTTATCAGTCTCATATTGCACTTTATGAGATTAGATTCAGAACCGTGACAGGAGTCCGAACTGTAGGAGACCAATTCGCGTCTCTCCAAAAGGGGGGCATACGAAGAAAGTCGAGTCTACAATACACCTTACAAGTTTCTAAAAAATTAAAATCATCACACAATAAAATCATTTTTATTTGTCATTTTACGAAAATTTCGTCTGCAAGAATCGGCACCCATGTATACAAATGATTTTCGGGACTTTCACTATGGACACATAGGCCAACTTAGTTCAATAAAGTCCATCCCCTTTCTTCTCCTCAAAACATGGAATACATCTCATTTCTCCTCCCAAATATCATACATATACAATGTATATCATTCATAATCATATTCAATGATAATAGTTAAAGGATTAGTTTCAATTCGCCTAATCCACATACATTATCTATAACAATTATGACTATCCTCCACCGATAGCCCAAAACAGTTATCTCTAAACAGATATACAATCTTTATGACAGATAATTCATCAAATCTCCATAAGTGAGTGATTAAACAAATCCAACAACACCATTCATGTATACATCCTCCCAATTTCACATTCCCCATACCAATTTCATCATTTGTACAAAATAATTATCCAAGACATTTTAAGGCAAAACTCCTCATTTTCCAAATATCAACCCAAAGGCCAAAATCAACTATTTTGACACATGATAACCTCATATCCAAACCCCATAATCATTTATATAACACCCACATAGAAAACCCTTTTTTGAAACTTGAACAAAAACCCTAGGTTTGCTCAAAACATCCCCAAATCCCATCATCTTCACATAATGATCTACCAAGTTAAAACCCATATTAACGTGAAGAGATTCCCTACCTCAAGTTTAGAAGACCAATGGAGCAAGCACGAAACTCCAATGACACTGAAACCAAATTTCAATCGGATCAAAGTGAAGCTCCCAAGATGCTTTACCCTTTTTCCAAAGGCACTAGGGCGAAGAGATCAACGGATCTAAGAGAAAATGTAGAGAGAGAGAGTTCGTATTACAAAAGATAACACATGCAATATACATTCATAAATATACATCCTGAATCTATAGCATGTAGTACCAGTTAATGATCAACAAAATAAATGCTCTACGGGCTTACATCTTTCCAAGACATTGCTTGGTTACAACAAAAGAGAGTCATAAGCTCTGTACATATAAAGCCCACAGCTTGAATAAACATTTAAGCACAAAGTAACAAAATAGGGCCTCCAACTCTTAGGTCCTCCCAAGCTACGTCCTTGGAGGAAGCATGTCACCGGTACTTGAAAATGTTTTTCCCAAGTAGGGTGAGCCAAAGCTCAGTAGAAACAATCTATCACAATATGTGAGGTTTAACGAAGATATAAGTGTCAAGTGTATAATCAATATTCATGACAAAACACACATTCTCTACATAACCAGACAGTACCAATATTCGCATCTCAATTCATCTCCATCTATTCATTTCAAGTTAATTCATTCCATTTCAATTCATGGGCCAAGTTTATAATTCTCCGAATAACCCATCTGAGGCTACAACTCAATGGTTCCCAAATCAGTGGTAGTACTTGGAGTCTTATTTGTGCATTCATTGACTTTGTACAAGCTTGACTCTTTGGCTATCATGCATTGAAAATGCTTTGTTGGTGGCTTGAGAGCTAAGAATTACACTCCTTTGAGCTTAATAAATGATAAGGAGGGTAATAATACGTATATTGTTTGAGAATACACTGATTTGCCTCTGTTTGCTCTCTATTGCAGCAAAAAGGTGAATTCTAGGGAAAGGGTGGCCGACTAGCCACCAGTGGTAGCCGACAGCCATAAGCAGTGGCCGACCGGCCAGTAGTAGTGGCCGACAGCCACCTATAGTAGCCGACAGCCACCTATAGTAGCCGACCGGCCATCAGTGGAAAAGTTGTTCAAAGTGTTCCTGAGGTGGGGCAGAAGCAGTCTGGAATTTGGTGCAATGTTCAGATATCAAAGCAAAGTGCAAACAGAGGCATCCAAAGGCAAGACGGTGGATTTTCGGAAGGAAGCCAACCGAGCATGATTGCATCCCTCGCCCTCGAGGCCATTTAATTGTTTCAATTAGTTAGCGTAGCTAATTATCCGATTCAAGTGTTGTAATTATCTAATTAGCTTAGCATAGCTAGTTATTCAATTGTGTTGTAATAATTAATTAGCTAGAATAGTTAATTAGTTGTTTTGTAATAATTAGCTTAGCTTAGCTTAGCGTAGCTAGTAGCTTATTTATTCAGACCCTCCTTCGAGAGGGCGTATTGTTGTAATAAGCATGCGTGTGTGTGCATGTTTTCCAACCCCACGTCTTTCACCATTTTACTTAACCACTTTCGATAGTTAGTTTAAGGCACGTTTCAATTAGCATACCTTATGCTTACATGTTTGCATCATTCATTTGTCTTGCATGCACCGGGCTCGGCGCATCATTCAAACTGTATCGTATTTCAATATACTTATTTGAATACGTGTATCAAATCGTTGCATTCATATTCCATCTTAGTAGCCGAGCCTATTAATTTCATGTTGCATGTGTTGTATTAGGCATCTTAACATAGTTAGAATCATGCATATTTCTAACTAGCTTTTGTTTTGGCTTGGAGTACACTGTAAGTTTTACGCTTTAGCATACTTGCATGAGTGTGAGTGTTGCCATGACAGCATGCTTGCCATAAGGCTATTTGCTTAAGTGATTAACTGCATGAATACCTGTGGGTGAAGGCTTAGTTGCTTGAATTGGGACAATTCAATGATTGTGAGTTTTAAGCCCACTTTGCAAAGTGGCAAAATCATGTTTTAAGCCCACCCAAGGGTAGCAAATCCGCGCTTTAGCCCACTTGAAGGTGGCACTTTCAAACCATTTTTGAAAGCAAACATGAGTTGATTTGTTCTAATTCTTGCAATTTAGTCTATACTTGTATATGTGCGTCACATAGTAAAGTTAGCTAATAACCGGAATAAGAACACATGTGTTTATAAAACAACATATCATGCTTAGTAGAGGCCGATCCTTTGATCGGGCGAATGGGGGTGCTCATTTCAGGACCTTCCCCTCTCGTACCCAAGTTCCCGAGCCGAAGCAACTTTGGTGATGATGGGCACATGGCCTTTGGCACGAGTCAGGGTTTCCTAAATTTTTCAAAAATAAAATATTTAGTTGGCGACTCTATAATCTGGCAAAGCAGTCCCATTTTGGCATTATTTGATTCAAAATTTGATTTTCCAAAATGATTTGCCAGATTGGACTCTTTGGTGTTTATCAGTCTCACATTGCACTTTGTGAGATTAGATTCAGAACCGTGACAGGAGTCCGAACTTTAGGAGACCAATTCGCGTCTCTCCAAAAGGGGGGCGTGCAAAGAAAGTCGAGTCTACAATACACCTTACAAGTTTCTAACAAATTAAAATCATCACACAATAAATTCATTTTTATTTGTCATTTTACGAAAATTTCGTCCGCAAGAATCGGCACCCATGTATACAAATGGTTTTCGGGACTTTCACTATGGACACATAGGCCAACTTAGTTCAATAAAGTCCATCCCCTTTCTTCTTCTCAAAACATGGAATACATCTCATTTCTCCTCCCAAATATCATACATGTACAATGTATATCATTCATAATCATATTCAATGATAATAGTTAAAGGATTAGTTTTAATTCGCCTAATCCACATACAATGTCTATAACAATCATGACTATCCTCCACCGATAGCCCAAAACAGTTATCTCTAAACAAATATACAATCTTTATGACAAATAATTCATCAAATCTCCATAAGTGAGTGATTAAACAAATCCAACAACACCATTCATGTATACATCTTCCCAATTTCACATTCCCCATACCAATTTCATCATTTGTACAAAATAATTATCCAAGACATTTTAAGACAAAACTCCTCATTTTCCAAATATCAACCCAAAAGCCAAAATCAACTATTTTGACACATGATAACCTCATATCCAAACCCCATAATCATTTATATAACACCCACATAGAAAGCCCTTTTTTCAAACTTGAACAAAAACCCTAGGTTTGCTTAAAACATCCCCAAATCCCATCATCTTCACATAACAATCTACCAAGTTAAAACCCATATTAAGGTGAAGAGATTCCCTACCTCAAGTTTAGAAGACCAATGGAGCAAGCACGAAACTCCAATGACACCGAAACCAAATTTCAATCGGATCAAAGTGAAGCTCCCAAGATGCTTTACCTTTTTTCCAAAGGCACTAGGGCGGAAAGATCAACGGATCTAGGAGAAAATGTAGAGAGAGGGAGTTCGTATTACAAAAGATAACACATGCAATATACATTCATAAATATACATCCTGAATCTATAGCATATAGTACCAGTTAATGATCAACAAAATAAATACTCTACGGGCTTACATTTTTCCAAGACATTGCTTGGTTACAACAAAAGAGAGTCATAAGCTCTGTACATATAAAGCCCACAGCTTGAATAAACATTTAAGCACAAAGTAACAAAATAGGGCCTCCAACTCTTAGGTCCTCCCAAGCTACGTCCTTGGAGGAAGCATGTCACCGGTACTTGAAAATGTTTTTCCCAAGTAGGGTGAGCCAAAGCTCAGTAGAAACAATCTATCACAATATGTGAGGTTTAACGAAGATATAAGTGTCAAGTGTATAATCAATATTCATGACAAAACACACATTCTCTACATAACCAGACAGTACCAATATTCGCATCTCAATTCATCTCCATCTATTCATTTCAAGTTAATTCATTCCATTTCAATTCATGGGCCAAGTTTATAATTCTCCGAATAACCCATCTGAGGCTACAACTCAATGGTTCCCAAATCAGCAGAATCATTAAACAAGCACTTTAATCTTGCCATTTTATGAAAATTTTTTCCGTGGAATCGGCACCCATGTATACACAAGATTTTGGGACTTTCACCTTGTCACGCCCCGAAATTTATTCAACATGAACTACCCACACTAATGAACATTCACTAAACAATAACCATAATTTTTCCATCTTCACATATTTAATAAATGAGTTTAATACAGAAGTTCCACATGCGGTGTACACTCAACGAAACAAAAGAATACATGAATCTATAGCATGCGAAGCATCTAGTCTCAAAATAATAAAATGCCCTTACAGGCTTACATCTTCCAAGGCAATAGCCCGGTTACACAAAATGGTCTCTCGGACCCATACCAAATTAGCCCTAGGCTTTACAAAAATATCACAATATAAGTAAGAGCAAAACTACTCTTCATCAAAACATACCCACGCCCTTAGCTCGGCGAGATCACCACATCTTTACCTGCACCAAAGTCCCATAGAGGTGAGCATAAAGCTCAGTAGAGAATTCTCACAAAGTATATACAGTTATGCCAATTCCCTCAACATTAAAAATGCATATGTAGTGCCATGCAAATGCCAATAATGAAGGAAAATCCTATTTCAATGCACTGTTTGGAAATCATCATGTTCTTCATAATATTTTTCAATCTCATCAATTTCATAATTACCAATATTTAAAACAATAGGGGTAGTAAATACGACACTGGTAATCCTTAGGCTGGTGTCTGCAAGTAGACTCTACAAGTACTACCAAATCGTCATTTTTACCGGTATTAACCGAAAGCCTCGACACCTATCTGTGCGAGTTTCTGGTCTTTCACCATGGACTCTCAAGCCAACTTATCAAGTTCGACTACACCCCCTATTCGGACTTACCAATGTATTTACCCCATACCACATTTCCATAATTCATATTACAATGTAATCTTTCTCAATGTAAACATTTTTCCAACTCATGTCAAGATGTACAATAATGATAATGAACCAATTGAAAACACGATGCAATAATTACTATTTCACAGTATTTCTCTAATTTTCAAAATACATCTACAACAATAAAAATTAATCCCACTTTTCATTTCCTCTCTTCAAGGCTATTTCACAAAATATCCATGTGCCATCAATTCCTAACAACAACAAACTCTCACCATGCACAAAACCACAACAAGTTAGCCTCTTCAAGGCAATATATGATGTTTTTCAACATAACCGCAAGATCTTAAAATTTTCTTATTCATGATACAAAGTCATTCACCACTTTCCAACAACACATGTTCAATTATTTTAACAATCATGCTACAACAACATCTCATTCATCTTCATGACCCAAAATAATAAAGGATTTCATAAGTATTTTCATGTTTTTCCCAAAATCCCTAAATTCTAGGTTTTTCCTCAAGACAATCACCTCTCATTTCCTTGGTGAAAACCCTTATCAAAACATTTTTCTTAGATCAACAAGATGGAACCCTCAAAGATTGACCAAAATTTTGAAAGTTTAAAGAAAAACCCTCATTTGAAGAAAATCTCTACATTTTTTAAATCACAAAGTTGAAATCATCAAACTAGAAGAAAACTCTTAAATCATCATCAAAATAGCAAAACTAGTATATATAACTCAAGAATCCCTACCTCAATTTTGATAAAGAACAAGATGAAACCCTAGAGTTAAAAGATGAGAGAGTCCTAGATTTCCTCCACACAAGTGAAGCTCTTGCCCTAGATCTTCAACATTAGAAGAAGATGTTGATGATATTGACTCAAGATTTGCAAGAATCTAAGTGTTTTAGGTGTTTGAGGGAGTTTTCTAGAGAGAATAGGGAGAGAAATAGGGTTTAGAGTGAGAGAGAGATGACCAAAATGATAGATATATTCGGACCAAAAAGATACAAAAAAAAATAGAGTTTCAGACTGCCTAGTTGGCCGCTCGTGCGGCCCACTTCCCCTACTCGTGCGGCAATTTCAAAATGCAAAATTCTGGGTGTCAGCCTCCACCGCTTGAGCGGCCCCTCCCACCGCTCATGCGGCCCAACTCCGCACGTGCGGCCTAGGGCCTCGTACATGTGGCCCTGGCCCAGTAGCCCAAAAATTCCACTTTGCCCCCGGGCACCCCGGACTCACTCACGTACCCTCCGGAACAACCAAAATTCAACACCAAGTGAAATAAGAACTAGGAAACCATTTCCAGACGTTTCAATCCAATGGAAATAAAAAGAGAACAAAGCGAAAAAAGAAATAAAGAAAGAAGAAAAAAAAAACCGGTCGTCACACACTCTGGACACTCCGGCCAACTTAATTTCAATGGAGTCCATCCCCTATCTCCTCCCAAAACATGGAGTACATCCTCTTTCTCCTCCCAAAACATTATACATATACAATGTATTTAAAAGTACCATCATATTCAATGACTATCAATTATACTTATTCAATGCCTTAACATACCGTCACATTTAATGACACAATTAAATGATTAGTTTCAATTTACCTAATCCTCATGTAATTTCTACAACAATCATAGCTATCCTCCACCGATAGCCCAATGCCAATATTTCTAAACAAATATTCAATCTCAAGACAGATAATTTATTCAAAATTTCCAAAGATGAGATGGATCATCTACTCAATCCCACCATGTATTTCAATGCTCGTCCAATTTCATGTTTACAACGCCAATTTCATTTATTTATACAAATAAATATCATAATCATTTTAGGGCAAACTCCCTTCTTTTCCCAAGTTTCAACCATGTACCAAAATCAACAATTTTGACACCATACGACATTATTATCATACCCCATAATCATTTTCCTCTCATTCGTCCAAACCCTAGGTTTGTTCACATCATCCCCAAATCCCACCATTATTACACAACAACACATAACCAAGTTAAAAACCATATTAAAGTGTAGAAAAATCCCTACCTCAAGAAGAAAAGACCAAGCAAAGCAAAGTGGAACCCTCAACAATGCTGAAACCAAGTTCTAATCGAATCAAAATGAAGCTCTTGGAATGCTCTAACTTTTTCTCAAAGACACTAGGGTAGAGAACCCAAAGGATCTAGGTTAAAATGTAGAGAGTTTTAGAGAGAGAGAGAGAGTCAAGATCTAGGTTTTTGGAAAGTTTTAGAGAAAGAGAGAGAAGAATGAAAAAGTGATATAAAATGTCGTTTTCGCGATTTGATATACGCATAATCCGCTCGAGTGGAAGAGTTTATGCTTGAGAGTCAGACACAAAAATTGGTTCCGCGCGAGCGCAAGAAATCCTACTTGAGCGTAGAATACACACCTCCAGACTTTTACAGACAATAGACAAACTGCTTGAGCGCAAGAAGGGCCGCTCAAGCCCCCACCCGCTCAAGCGTAGGAAACGCCGCTCGAGCATGGAAAACACCCCTCCAATACTTTTGCAGACGTGCAAAGTACTGAGAGTTTGCAAATCCCGCTTGAGGGCAAAAAAGGCCATTCGAGCGGAGGACCAAAATACTGAGCAGCACAAGGTTTGAAAACCAAGCTACCAACCTGTTCCAAACATACTCAAAACGTCCAAATAACCAAATTTAAAGAGGAATAAAGAGGAAAAGACAATGAACAACATTCAGAAACCATAAACCCGAGTCCGGACTACCACAAGTGTCGAGTTAAAACTGGGATCGCTATAACCTTCCCTCCTTAAAGAATTTCATCCTCGAAATTTCAAATCAAGCTCAAAATCGTTATTAAACCATTCACAACAATATTAGTATATCCAATTCTACATTATGACCCACTCACCGGTCATCCAGTCCTATCAACTTGATGCACAAGTTCTAGTATCATGCATGTCAATTACAATTCTCAAAACATTTACAATGTTTAAGTCAAACCCAAGTTCTTTTTTCAAATTTTATGCAATATATATGCAATGCTTTCAAAAGTGATACAACATACACAATATTCCATATTCTTAAAACATATACAATGTTTATATCAAATTCATGTTTCCAAGCTCCCATAACATATATAATGTTTTCACAATTTAAAACATATACAATGTTTTTACATTTCATTAACGTAATTAAAATCTCAATGCATGCTGAGGCACTAACAAACAAGTCTGGATATTTCTCTCAGACTTCCAATTTATGCTCCCAAGTCGCTTCCTTGACTCCGTGATGTTTCCATAATACCTTTAATAAAGGAATTGTCTTGCCTCGCAAGACTTGGTCCCAAGTATCCAAGACTCTTATCGGTCTCTCCTCAGATTTCTTAGTGATCAAATTTATAATTTTAACTCTCAATTTTTCAGTTTACTTAATTTTGACATTTTTTTAGATATGGTTTTTTTTTTTTTTTAATTTTGGTTACATGGTAATTATTTTTAGGTTAAATTACAAACACACCCCCGGAGGTATAGTTAAATTACAAATTACTCCCTGTGATTCTAGAAATTACATTATGTCCCCCAAGGTTTCTAATTTCATAACAAATAGGTCATTTTATTAATAAATCATCAAGTTAATTAACAGTTTTTAATAATATTAAAATTGTATTTCAATTAATAATTCAAATAATTTTATTATTGCATAGGTGAACAGTTAGAAATTTTACTTTTTCAATTAATTCTATTAAATAAAAAATTCTAATGGGGAGGTATTTGTAATTTTTCAAACCACAAGAGGCAATTCGTATTTTAAGCAAATCTCAAGGGGTGTAATTGTAATTTACCCTTATTTTTATAATTTTTTAGTTTCATAGTTCTTATTCTTGTCTTATAATTCTTATAATTTTTTTGTTTAATATTGTATTTATTTTTTATAGTTGTTTCCTAATTTATTGTTGGATTTTACTTTATCTATTTGTTTGTTTGCCAAGAATTCCTAGGAAGAAATTATAATGCTTTTCGGTCTCAATGCTTGATGTTAAGAAAATGGGCTTCTTTCTTGTAATTTCAATTGTGATTAATATCTTCTCAGATTTCTTGACAATCAAACTTATAACCTTAGCACTCAATGTTGGAAAAATGGTTTAATATAAGCATATTTTTTAGCCCAGAACGTCTTTTGGGGCGGGCCCGAAGAGGTGAAGTGTTCCTTTCCACGTGGCAAGTCACACGGTGAAGATGGTACGTCAAAACCAATTATGAGTGAATGGGAAGTTGACGTCGTTTTCGGGTTTAACATTAATTTTTTAGATAAAATTCTTTTGAATTTTTTCAATAAGAAATTATTGTGGAAATTTAATTTCAATCTAAATTCAAATTTTTGGGTTCCTAAAGTAGTTTCCTAAAGTTTGTCAAATAGATTAATATTTAAATTCCAAACAGGTTTTATTAAATCTATTATACTATTGGTTTTATTTTGATTAAACTAGTCTAATAGTGTAATAATTTATATATTCTAACAGTTTAGTTTTTTTGTACACCTACGGCTACTTTTTCAAAATTGTTTGGAAGAAATATAACCGTTCCAGTACAACGGGCATAAATCTGTTCAATCAGTTACAGATCTGTTTTTGATTTTTGAATCAAACCTGTTCAGTCCTTTCAACACCTGTTCGGGGCTTTGGATATTTGCCTATAAATTCAGCCTTGATTCCAGCAGTCCAAAAAATCTGATATTCAGTCTGAAATTTCTTTCTATTTGCTGTCCAAACTATTTTTGTTTGCATTTCTCTACATTATAGTTTTAGAATTAAAATAAAGAGAGTAAAAGAACACAAGGTTTTAGTTCGCCGTACAAATTTGTGTGGAGTGGTACTACAAGTTTGTGAAGATTATTGTATCTTGAGAGATAGTCGCCGCTCAACCGTAAGCACCGTAGCGGGGCGAATCTGTCTTAAGGACAAAGTGTTACACACTTGACTTGGTCTTTAATTATTGATTCGGTTCAACAAAATAATTTCTGCAAGTTTGTTTTATTTTGTTTGAATTATTTTCAGTTTATTTTATATACACAGCAGATTGATCCAACAATCTTAAGACAGATTCAAATTATTCTGTTTACAGAATTTTTCGTTTGTTTCCTTTTCTCTTTCTTCTTTTAAGAAAATTATTTTCTGTGGATTTACAAAATAATATTCTGGTTGGAAAAACAAATAGTAATTATATGCTATTTGACAGATAGTAGTAATATACTGTCTCTTTTCTTTGACAACTAGTAGTACGATACTGGTGTCATTAACAATTCAGAATATATTTTTGTGAAATTTTTTCAGAAATTAATTTTTGGTTTTAGAAATTATTTTCTGATTTTTCATTACTTAAAATTTTGTTTTAGTATTTTAATTGTTGAAGTGTTACAGAAATTAATTTTCTGTGGAATTAATTTGGTTGAATAAAATTTTATTTTATTTCTAAATTAATTGAAAAATAAAAGTTATATTCTTATTTCTTTTATTTTACAGAATTTAATTTCTTGTGTGGAATTAATTTGGTTGAATAAAATTTTATTTTATTTCCAAATTAATTGGAAAATAAAAGTTACATTCTTGTTTCTTTTATTTTTACAGAATTTAATTCTGTGAATTTGGTTTAATTTTCTATGTAGTGTAAATTCTAATTATAAATTTTGTTTTCTAGATTAGAATTAATGGCTACTGAAACAAATGCCCAAACAAGTACTATTGTGGTGACTGCAATTGCACCAACCCCTCCCTGTGGTGACAGTACCAATAAATCATGGAGAGAAGCCAGAAAAGTTCTCAGGAACTAACTAAAAGATGGCAATAGAAAATGTTGTTCTATCTTACAACTTTGAACCTGGCTCGTTTCCTCCGTAAGATGCTCCTATCCTGAAAGATGGATGAAACTGACCGGCAAGTGGTTGTTACGGTTGATGCTTAGAAACATACCGATTTCCTTTGCCGGAATTACATCTTGAACGGACTTGACAACACATTATACAACGTCTACAGTCCTATCAGACAGCAAAAGAACTTTGGGAGTCTTTGGAGAAAAAATACAAAACGGAAGATGCCGGCTTAAAGAAATTTGTGGTTGGCAGATTCCTAGATTTTGTAATGGTTGATTCAAAAACTGTGATCAGCCAAGCTTAAGATTTCCAACTCATTCTGCATGACATTACGCAGAAGGCATGTCTCTCAGTGAATCCTTCCAAGTTGCAGCCTTAATTGAAAAATTACAAGAGCTGGAAGGAATTCAAGAACTACCTCAAGCACAAGCGCAAAAAAATTTCTATAGACGAGTTAATTGTGCGTTTAAGGATTGAGGAGGACAACCACAATTCTGAAAAGCGAGCTGGTAAGCATTCTACGGAGTCTAAGGCAAATGTGGTGGAACATACTCGAAAACCAATAAACAAAAGTCGTCTGGAGAAAGTTCATTACAAGGCTCTAAAGGGGGGGAAAAATAAAAAGTACAAGTTTAATTAATGGCACATGTTACATTTGTGACAAAGAGGGACATCGTGCCAAAGATTTGCGTAGCAAAGGCAAAAGAAAAAGGAGAACAAGCAAGAAGCCTGCTCAAGCCCATATGACCGAAGTGGACAATATTTCCAATGTCGAAGACATCAATCTTTCTGCAGTTGTTTCCGACGCAAATCTTGTCGGAAATCCTAAAGAATGGTGGGTGGACACTGGTGCTACTCGTGCATATTTGTGCCGACAAAAAGATGTTCACATCTTATTCTATAGTGGACAATGGTGAACAACTTTTTATGGGCAACTCCTCAACTTCCAAAGTTGAAGGACAAGGAAAGATTTTCTCAAGATGACATCAGGAAAGGAACTCACTCTCAACAATGTGCTGTATGTACCGGACATTCGCAAGAATCTTGTTTCCGGATCTTTGTTGAGTAAGAATGGTTTAGGCTAGTATTTGAGAGTGATAAATTTGTACTTACAAAGAATGGGATGTATGTTGGAAAAGGTTACAATGTCTGATAGCCTTTTCAAATTAAATGTAAGACTGTTGTACCCTCAGTTATTAATAATACTACATCTTCTTCTTACTTGCTTGAGTCTTCAAATTATGGCATAGTAGACTAGGACATGTTAATTATGGATCTTGTGTAGAATTAATTAATATGGAATGTTTACCTAAATTTGACATTGATTCAAATCATAAATGTGAAATTTGTGTTGAGGTAAAATTATCTAAAGCTCCTTTTCATTCAATTAAAAGAAGTACGGAACCACTTGAATTAATTCATAGTGACATTTGTGATTTTAAATCAATTCAAACTAGAGGTGGAAAAAAATATTTATCACTTTTATAGACGACTATACTAGATATAGTTATGTTTATTTAATTCGAAACCAAGGATGAAGCTTTGGAAACTTTCATTCAATATAAGAATGAAGTTGAAAATTAACTTCGTAAGAAAATCAAGAAACTTAGAAGTGATAGAGGTGGTGAATATGAATCACCTTTAGTGAATTTTGTAAAGAACATGGAATAATTCATCAAACCACCGCTCTTTACTCACCTCAGCAAATGGAATTGCTGAAAGGAAAAATAGGACTTTAAAAGAAATGATGAATGCCATGTTAATAAGTTCTGGATTACCTCAGAACTTTGGGGGGAAGCAATACTTTCTGCTAATTATATTTTAAATAAAGTACCCCAAAGAAAGTGAATCAAACACCTTATGAATTGTGGCATGAAAGAGTACCGTCCTACAAATACTTAAAAGTGTGGGGGTTTTGGCTAAAGTGGCTATTCCTAGTCCTAAAAAAACTAAGATAGGTCCTAAGACCATTGATTGCATTTTCATTGGTTATGCCAAGAATAGTAGTGCATATCGGTTTTTGATTCATAATCAGAACATTCCGAAATGCATGTAAATACTATTATTGAATCTCAGAATGCATCTTTCTTGAACATGTATTCCAAATAAGACTGGACAAGAGACTAGTAACAATAAAAGATCTCATAATACTATACTAGTCAGGATCAAGAATATGATCAAGAGTAAGAGTTAGATCAAAATGAGGAAGAGGAACCTAGGCGTAGTAAACGTCTAGAACCTCAAATCTTTTGGTCTAGATTGCCTGACATATTTGTTAGAAAATGAGCTTTAACTTTTAAAGAGGCTATGTCCAGTCCTGAAGCCCTCCTTATGGAAAAAGCTGTCAACAGTGAAGTTAAATCCATCTTGCAAAATCACACTGGAATTGGTGGATTTGCCACCAAGTTGTAAACCTCTTGGTACAAGTGGATTTTCAAAAGAAAATTGAAAGCGGATGGATCAATTGACAAATACAAAAACAAGACTTCTGGTCAAAGGATTTAGACAAAAAGAAGGTCTTGATTACTTTGACACATACTCACCGGTTACTAGAATAACATCCATTAGAATGCTAATTGCCATTGTATTCTCTATACAATCTAAAAATTCATCAAATGGATGTGAAAACCACTTTCTTAAATGGTGAGTTAAATGAAGAAATTTACAT